>JBBPTS010000072.1:0-14236 GCA_038094235.1 Fistulinella staudtii | reverse complement strand
AGGTACGTACACGTTATGGGGGGGTAGACGCGTGGTTGACGTGGATGCGTGCTAGGCTGCAAAAGGCGAAGACGAGATCTTGGATGACAGTGCGTAACGACCTGTGCAGCGGAGGGGTTCGTTTCATATTAGGGTTCATATATAACTATTTTTGCGATCGAGCGTTGGGTTCATGGTTGAGTTTCATTCGCCACCGTGCATTTGCGGGCATCAGCCACGAAGTCACCCGCCTGCACGTGGTAGACGGTCGAGTTGGGATGGCGGTGATCCCGCGGACGGCCAAGGCACTTTGAGCGGACCAGGATCAAAAGAACCAGTCGACAGTGAGAGCACATGGACCATTTCTGGGGTGCAATGAGTTTGCGAGTTTCCTCTTGAGATGATGCCCGGGCCTATTCGGGCGACGCAGTGTCCATCAGTAACCCACTTGGAAAACCTTGACTTCTTGTTGCACATGCACCCTCACAGGCACGCATGTGAGGTGAGGGCGGATATCAGAAAGTACAGACGACCCGGATCATTTCCAGATACCGAAAAAGACCTGCCACCACGGTCGTCGAATACCCTGTGCGCTCCTCTCGTACCCTTGGAGTAAACGGTCATAATGTTTGGGCATGGACGCTGGCTCCAGCATTTTCTTGGATAGAGGGTACTAGCATCGTTGAGATGTTAAGAGGTGAGCAGCGAGGGCACCGTACGCACCTTGTGCTGTACGCCATTGTGTAGCAGCGTTTGGGCAGCGCGGATCGCGTCGGGCGTCAGCCGCGGGTGGGTCGCGAGCGACGCGAGAAAATTTTTCAGCTGGAGATTTGGGCGAAACGGGTCCGAGGGCCAAGCGGCGGCAATGGTTCTGAGCTTCTGCGCGTGCTTGGATGCCATTCCAGACGTTTCAGCGGTCGCTGCTCACGGAAGGCGGGAGTTGGGGCTGAGCGTAGGAGTAGCGGAGTAGGCGCCCGTCGCTAGTTCAGGGACTTTGAATTCGGACTCAAAAACCTTCGCGGAACCGTTTCAGTTCCCGGTCTTTGCCCCTCGGGGGTATCGTTGTCGTTATCGTCGTCGTCGTTTGGAGACCCGCGGATTCAGAACGCGTCGCGTTGACAGGATGGTACGGAGAAGAGACCCTGTTTGTTTGCACACTTGCCACATCGCCGCAGCCAAGTTGGCGTGTCGACGGATCTGTTCCAGCTGTCCAACCGGCCACTCTCAGATCGCAACTTCGGCACTTTGCGACCCGGAGATGAGGTTTCTTTCCAGAGGCTGATTGTAGTGGGTCGCCCGCAGATTGAAATGGAATCGAGAGGTTGATCCGACCTTGAGGCCGTTTCATCTCCACCTCTGCAAGCAGATCGCAGACAACGGCGTTCTCCTGATATTAAACTGTAGGTCGAGCCTGGCGGCGAATGCCGGGCGTCATCGGTGGCAGCACAGCCTGGTCCTGGACATTGCGCAGACGCGTTGTTGTTGTCTTGTCTCATTCAGATGCTCTGACGACGCTGTCCCCCCTTCTTTGCTACTGAGATGTCGTACCTTGTGAAAAAAAGAAAGAAAAAAGAAAAAAGAAAGAAAGAAAAAAAAAAAAAGAAAAAAGAGATGCCGTCCTCGAGCTGAGCACTCGGGTGGTCGTTCCGCCATCCGGTCATGCTCGTTGTGCGGCTCTGTTAATACGAGTCCCCCGCCATCGTCAACGACGACGATCACGACCCTCTGAACCCGCTTCCAAGTCGGCCCTTGAAGCTGCACCGCCTTGCCAACGACCCATAGACGCCCGTCGTCGTCCTCGTTTCCATCCCTCTTCCATCCCCCTTCTTTCAACACGGAGCGATGCCAGGTTGCTGCGGTGAACCCAGACGCAATGATGATCAGCAGACCAACAGGATCCAGCCGTTTCCCGCCAGCGTCGTCCAGCATCAACCACGGCCTCAAACGAGCCCACATCTGCGTGAAAAGCCTGGTCTGCTCACAACACCGACAGGGCCATCATCGCCCCCGCCGAGCTTTCATCACGCGTATACGCCAGTCCAAGGCGCTCCCGAATCACAGTGGGGTCACGGATCGCCCTCCCCGCCCGCAGGCATCGCACCGCCGTCGCCCCCGTTGTTGGACATGCACCAAGGTATACAAACCACCATGGGTGGTTCGGGTTTCGGGAGTGGCCACGTGGGTGCACCAACGGTATATCAACCCAGTCCGGTCCATGCACGACATCCATCAACATCGACCACCATCACGGGCCCGATAATGCGCGCTGCCCCGTCAGCGCCCGTGGACGAAGGCCGTCTGTCCATATCCATCGACTTTGGTGCGTTCTCGTGGCCCACCAGCGCATCCTCTCTAACCTCGGTCTTGTCACAGGAACTACTTTTTCGGGCGTGGTAAGTCCGGTTCTGGCCCGTTTGATTGATAGCATCGGTGGCCAATGTCATACAGGCTTATGCGTCCTCCCGCATCGCGTCCGGAAACATCCAACAGATTCTCCACTGGCCGGGCTCGTTTGAGACGTTTCGCAAAGTACCAACGTGTCTCTTGTACGACGAACAGGGACAAGTCTTGGCATGGGGTCTCGAAGCCAAGAATGCAAGCCCCATGTCCGGCACACGCCGATGTGAATGGTCCGCATTTGCCCACTTCTCTTCTTCACCCGTACCCGACGAAAATGTGTTTCCAGGTTCAAACTGTTTCTCGAACCCCGCGCGTTGCGCGATGAGAGCGCCATCGACCCGCGGTTACCCCACCTTCCGGTGCGTCTCCATAGGTACATGTGCGCGAGACACTTGTTCACAAATGCTTGACAGCCCGGCAAGTCGGCCATGGACCTGATCGTCGACTTTTTGACCTGTCTGTGGGAGTATGCCAAGGAAGAAATCACTCGAGAAATAGGGGCGGTTGCAGACCTGAGTAGCAAGCTTTCTACCCCTGCAAAACGTCGCTAACGGTGCGCAGATGCTGCCGATGTCGTCGTCACCTGTCCTGCGGCGTGGGACGCCAAAGGGTGTGATCTGATGCGCTCGGCCGCCATGGACGCTGGCCTAGTTCAATCTACGCACGCCGGGGATATCCACTGGCGCGACCGTCTTCGTATCATCACGTGGGCCACTTTCTGTCGCAACCTAGGAAACTGTGCCTGACGTCCTTTTTTTTATATAGTGAGCCCGAGGCAGCTGCAGTGCATTGTGCACGCTTGACGGACCTCCATAAACTGCGACCGAGCCAAAATTTTATGATTTGCGATGCAGGAGGCGGTACGGTCGTATGTATCGTATTTGATTGCTCGTTTCGTGGGTGACATTCGGCCGAAAAGGATCTGGCGTGCTACAAGATCATTGGTCAGATGAGCCAAAATGGGAATCTCGAAATGGCAGAAATGTGTGCCCGGTCTGGGGCTAATTGCGGGTCCCTTTTCCTGGATCTCCGATTCCGGGAGCTGGTGCAGACGCTCTTGGCAGACCACCCTGCGCACCTGGATGCCGCCAGTTTGGCCTACTTTATGCACTCATTCAGCCAGACGGACAAGCTGGCCTTTAGAGGTGAAATGGATGACGGTAAGGTTGGATGCGGTGCATCGTTGGTGGACTGACGGCCCCCAGAAACCTATTTTCGATTTACGTGCTTCAATGTGCAGGACCCGCACGACCCGTCTGTCGGGTTGATCAATGGGGAGCTGGCAATTCCGGGAATACTGATTCGACGGGAAGTCTTTGACCCTGTTGTCAATCAGGTAAGTCGGCGTATGCCGTCATGATCCATAAATGACACATGGTCGCCCAGGTTCTGGAGATGATCGAAGACCAAGCCAAGAAGATTGAGCAACGGATTGATGCGCTGCTTCTCGTGGGAGGCTTCGCAGGAAGCGAGTACCTTTTCAGAAAAGTAGAGGCAAGTTATGGAGCCAAGGTCCTGTTTACGGATCAAGCCAACGTGACGTCCGTGTTTAGACACAATTCTCTGGCAGGATCAAGGTGATCGCACGGCCATCTGATGCCGATACGGCGACCGTACGGGGTGCCGCGCAGTACGGGCTTTCACGCAAGACGATCGTGTCGACGGTAATCGTACCTCGGGCGTATATTATGAAAGTGAGCGTGGGCGTGGGTGTTTCGTAAGCGGGGGATGGCTTAAAGTGCCACAGGTGAAACTTGCGGCAGAACCCGAAGATTGGCTGAAGCGACCGGCGTACATCAAGGAGAACAACGCGAATGTGGCGATATGCGAGAATCGGTAACGAGCGAAAATGGGCTGATCTGGACTGTCAGATTGATGATCGAACGATTAGGCTGCAATATCTGGTGATGAAGGGTGCGATCTTGCGAAAGGGGTAAGATGGCGTTGTCGATTCGTGGACGGCTGATCGGACGGCTCGGGTAGACAGCGCGTGAAGACGCGGTTCTGGTACGGGTTGCGATTGTGTCGGCGTGCGCACGAACCTGAACGCTTTGCCGCAGCAAATTCTCACAGAACAGTCAAGGTAAGGACGAGCTCGCGTCGAGGATGGACGCTGACAGGGATGGACAGACAGCAGTTTCGTGGCCGTGCTGTACACGTCGGAGTCGGACAAGGTGATGCGATACACGGACGAGGCGAGTGGTCGTGATGGGTCGCGTGTGTAGGGACTGACGTTTTGTGCCACAGGGTGAAACGACGGAGCTCTGCAAGTGGACTGTGGATCTGAGTACGTTGCCGACGTTTCAGCAAAACGCGAGTCTTGGGTCCCCGGACGGGTTCTACACGGGTATGTGTCTGGTGTGAATTCGAAAAGAGACTGACGTGATTGCAGAGTTTGAACTCGGACTGGAGATGGACAGCGCGGAGGTGCGGGGCGTGTTACTTCACGAGGGACGAGAATGGAGCCGGGTTGCGTTTGATTTCCTGAACTGAGTTCGGATGTTGGTATGAATCACGAAAAAAATCAAAAAAACCGTCCCTTTTGTCGGATTGCGCCGTTGCTCGACCCCCGGCGTTCGGCCAATTCCGACCTCTGTCCGATCCATAAAACCACGTCCAAGTTATGCATCCACCCAACCATGCTCTCTCCCCTCCTCCACTTTGCGAACTGGGCAGGTACATTTGCGTGTGCCCCCCTCGCCATATTCGAGCCCGACACTGTCCAAAAATGCCAGCTCCTCGTCAACAAGGCCCGCCGCGAAGGCAAGGTCTTGCGTGCCGTCGGTGTCGGTCATTCCCCCAGCGATCTCCCCTGCACCTCCGGGTACATGCTCCGCATGACCAGGCTCAATAGACTATTGGAGGTCCGTCGATCGCGTCCCCCCTCTCATTACGTGAGTCCGTAACCGCATCCCAGGTCAACGTCGAGAAGAGGTACGTCGTCGCAGAGGCCGGTATCACCCTCGAGGTCCTCCATCAAGAGCTCGCCAAGTACGGCCTCGCCATGTCCAACGTCGGCTCCATCTCTGACCAGACCCTCGCCGGCATCGTCGCCACCGGTACCCACGGCACCGGCATCCATTTTGGCGTCATATCCACCCACGTCATCGCCCTCTCCGTCCTCCTCGCCAATGGCACCATCGTCTCTTGTTCCCGCCAAGAGCGGCCCGATCTCTTCATTGCCTCCATTTGCGGTCTCGGCAGCACCGGCCTTATCTTGGACATCACGCTCCAGGTCGAGCCCACCTTCCGACTCAGGGAAGCCCAGCAGACCGTGTCGTTTCATGACTGCGTCCGAAATATGGATGCGCTTGTCATGGCGTCACAACACGTTCGTATGTGGTGGTATCCAGCCGCGGACTCCATGCGGGTCTATTCTGCCGATCGGTCCGCAGAGGTCAGCTTCCGTTCCGCTCGTCCTCCACGACCCCCCTTCTTATCTTGGATCTCTCTCCTAGCCGAAGCGCACAGTGGGAAGCTGGCTGTGGTATACCTTTTTGGGTTTCCACGTGCTCCAATTTATCCTCTTCCTTGGCCGCTACATCGCCTACTGCAACGTCCTCGCGACAAAGTTTGCCGCCTGGCTCGTCAAGGACGAGGTTGTCGTCGTCGACGACAGCTATCGGATATTCAACATCGACGTCAGAGTGAGTCACACTTTATTTTGCGCTTGCATCGCCCTACCACGTCGGTAACCAACCACACCCGACAAAAAAAAAAAAGTACCCGCAACACACGACCGAATGGGCTATCCCTTATGAGCGCACCCAGTGTTGCTTGCAAGACCTCCATTCCTGGCTTGCCAAGGAATTCGCAGACCCCGGCGGCTTACGACCCCACTTTCCGATCGAGATCCGCTTCTCCGACAGCGACGACATTTGGCTCAGTCCCTGCTACGGCCAACGAACGTGCTGGATCGGCATCGTGCAGTACAAGTGGGGGCACCTCTCTCGTCATGCATCCCCCGTGTTTCTGATATCTCACACGCGATAGACCCTACGGGCTAGAAGTTCCCTACCGCGACTTGTTTGAAGGCTTCGAATCCATCTTGATCCGTCATGGCGGGCGTCCCCACTGGGCCAAAGCGCATCCCCTTCGACCAAACAAGCTGCGCAGCCTGTATCCCCGTTTTGATGACTTTATCCGTGTTCTAGAGGATGTCGACCCCAATGGCATGTTCCGTAATGAATACGTCCAACGCCACATCTTTGGCAAGGAGGGGCCAGAGTTTGATGGCGGGGTGTTCAGACGCCACGCGGGTTGACAACAATGAACCCCAACCGGTCCGTGCTTCCTTCAGGGACGGATACTTGTGTGTGTGTATGTGCAGGTGTGGTGATGACGCACTTGCCCTACCCCGTGTTTCTCTATCTACACGCTTTCTTGCACATATGGGTCGTCTTGTTTCGTTTTTTTTTTTTTCGGCGACGTTTAGGCTGACCGCACGTTACGTCCTCCTTATAGTCATGTATTACACACGTTTACACGTTTGGGCGTACATTGTTTTCACAGCCCTAGCTGTTGTTTAATTGATTCCCTCACCAGCCGTTCGTATTCCTAGACACGTTATAGTCATCGTATGCCACCTTTGAATGCGACGTGCGCACCGGTCTGTTATCGCGGTAGAGCTTGCAGCAATCAATATTGGCGCCACTCTCGAGGTTGGGTTCTAACCGACAATGTCAACACGCGATGCGGTGAACCGCCGATCGCGACGTCTGAAAAGGGAACAAGGCGCACCAGCCAGCATGGATATGACGCTCAGAATGACCTTTTCGACGCTCTGCACAGGGCTCCACCGTTCCGAGGCTTGTTCGTACATGGTGGGGTCGTCCCCAGGCGTGTGCAAAATGGATATGCACACTGTCCCATCGGGGTAAACTGAGACGGGAAGGCATGCTGAGCGGGTGACACACGCGTACGAGATGGACGTACTATTCGGATGGAAGAGTGGCGGGTCGAATTTCATCTTGAACGGCGACAAGGGATAGTCCGAGGGCTATTGTCGAGTTGCCGGAAACGCGACCATGGACAAGGCGCGCGACCGAAAATGGACAAGCGAATGGAAGAACGTGGGAGTCGTGTCGACCACGTTGGCGAGCGTAGGTTTCGTTTGGGGCGTCGGTTCACGTTGACGCGGGTCAGCAGCGGAACGCGTGAAACCGGTCATAAAAAGGGGGGACGTACAAAGGTAAGTTTGGCAACAAAGACGCCTCCGTCCTGGAACAAGGCAGATCAGATATGGCTATTTGCGCGTATCGTTGAAATATTGTTTCCGGGATGACGTGGGCTGGCACGGAACCCGATAGCGGAAAAAAGAAAGAAATTGGGCGTACAAATGGCGTGTCTTTCGGGCCACATATCAGGGCTTCCCAAGTGAAAAAGTCCGACTCCGAGATGGGACCTGTGTCGACGTGGAGGGTTAGGTCTATCGGATAGGCTGCGGTGGGGATGATGGCGCGATCGGGTGGACGTACCTGCTGTAAACATGCCATCCGGGGAACCTTTGGTGACGCTCGCCGTGAGTTTCCTTTGATCGCGTGAGAGAGAGATGGAAAGAGAGAGTACCGTAGCCTAGACGAGGACGCACCTCCCGAAGTGAGCTGTTTGTACTCGGTCATCAACCGTCGCAAGGCTGTCGAATTGTTTCCAGATCCCCTCGCGCTCATCGTCTCTCATGAAATAATCATTATTGTTATTCTCTTCCGCAGATAAGAGGGGGTATTTACCACAGCTTAATATGAAGGTGATGGTGGTCGGGTTGGGGCAGCAGTGGCCGTACCAGCCACGTGTATTTGGTAGACCAAACAAGGACAAAGCTTGACTTCCGACCCACTCGGCCGAGGATCGGTCCATCTGTCAAACGTGTTCCTGTCCATTTGCGACCTAGCGTGTGTAAAAAAACAGCGTTGGCGCAATCTTTCGACCATGGCATCGTGGATGAAACACCAAAGAAGCGTACAAGCTTTTCGGTTCGCAGGCCCCCACCCTCAAACATGGCCGCTCGGGTGGCCACCTTATCCAGGGCCAACCTCTCGAGCGATGCATACGGTTATTAAAAGAAGCGTGAACAAGAAAAAAAAAAGAAAAAAAAGACACGACACGACACGAGCTGAAAGACCAGTCGCTTTCGTTTTCTCACCCCGCACGCGTGTCCTCGTTGGCACTGCTTTGTCGACTCCACGACCAGAAAAGGAAACGACCCTGCCATCCTATCATTTATTTTTATTTTTCCGTCTTGTCCTCCTCCAATCATTGCTTCTGCCACACATGCGCTAAATGTAAATGATCATGTGTGAGCGAACGATGTGGTCATCCGGCAGGTTGATCTAGCCCCGGCCTCGAGTCCAATCAGCTGGCGTCCTCTCAACTGCGGTAAAAAAGCGGTACGTGCAGGCCATCCCTTGACCCGGCCGGTGCATCGAACAGGCGTTCGTGATAGATGGCTAGGACCCATCATAGATGCGCTGTCTTTGGGGGGGGGGCGCAGCAAGCGGCACATTTATAGCGCAGTCGGGCAATGCCTACATATCGGCTCTTTTTAGTCAAAGGCACAGCTCACATACAGCTTGGACAGTCAGTAAATGATGTGAGATGCATCCGAGGATTAATTATGCTACCGATATTGATCCTTGGCTGGCCCACCGTTGCTAGGCGCGGTATGTATGTCCGTATAACCTTCTCAAGCATCGTCCAGAACAAGACGTGGTACGACGTTCATGGCCATCAACTGAGATGCCCGTCAGTTTCGTAAAGGCGGAAAGAAAAAAAAAATAAAAAGGTTAAATAAAAATTAAATAATTCTGCTCCGAGAAACCCATCGGCACTTGTCACGACATACCTCTTGGAAGAGTAATTTGGCCGCATAAGGAATCGTCAGCGTGGCCATCTTTTTCGAACTCTTGCAATATGAGCACCACCCGTTGTAGCCCATCAGGCCACACTCTTGACACGCGTTCACTTCAAACTTGTCCGACGAAATCATGAGTCGCTCCAGTAACAGCTGGGTCGCGCCGTAGCCGATAAGACAGTCGCGTTCCATTTCTCCTAACCGCAAACCTCCTTCGCGTGACCGGCCTTCGGTCGGCTGACGCGTCAGCGTCGCACGTGGCCCCCTGCGTAACGATAGTGAATAATCACGAAAAGAGTCCGGTGGCGCGGGCTTGCTCGGCGATAGCGTACCTGGCGCGAGCATGCATCTTGTCCATCACCATGTGTTCTGCGTCCGAGAAAACAAACAAGTCAATCAGTCAGTGGCGCGATGGCTGACAGCCTCGAAATAATTTTTTTCTCACTCAGTTTCTGTAATGGACAGTGAAAAGCCGTTCAAACACAATCGCAAGTCCCAAAGGGTTTACCTGATAGTAGATGGGACCAAAGTAAACGTAGGCCTCGAGCGATTCGCCGGTAATACCGCTGGTGAGCATGTCTTTGCCAGCATAATTAAATCCGTTGTCGATCAAGATTCGGGACATGTCTTCCACCTAAAAGGGCCGGTGAGCGAGACCAAAGGGGATAACATGATCCGACAGGGGCACCTTCGACCCGCCAAAGGCGGTTCCATACTGAAGCTTGCCGCATAAAACACCTGCCTAGACCCACCAGTCAACATATGATCGGGGGAAAGACAATATCAGTTACCTTTCCGGCCAACAGCTCAATCATCTTGCCGACAGTCATCCGGGACGGAAAACCGTGAGGATTCATAATCGTGTCTAGACCACCAAGTCAGCCCGACATCTCGCAAAATGCGTGAATCCGGTTACCAGGACTAATCCCTTGATCGTTGAATGGCAAGTCTTCCTGATTCACGATTAACCCACACACGCCCTTTTGCCCATGCCGAGATGAAAACTTGTCCCCCAATTCTGGTCGCCGCGTCTGACGGATCAAGACCTTGACCAAGGTCTGGTCGTTTTCAGTATCGCTTATCATCACTTTGTCAATATAACCCGCGATGGGCGATTTGTAAGTCATCGGCGTATTTTTGTACGGAACCGTGGCAGCTTGACCGGTGAACGTGTTGTCGTTCGCGTTCGTCGGCGTTTGCTTATTCACGTAGACGTCCCCCGGATCAACTCGTTCTCCGACACCGGCAAGACCATCCAGTTGGATGATATCATACTTTTTTTGGACCCCCCCGTTCTCGTCCAGCGGCGCGTCCGCCAATCGATCGAAGCTAGAATGGTTCCAAGAATCGGTAAATGTCTTTCTGGAAGAGGCAAAATGTACTTACGTCCCATTGGGATATTTTCGGATCAGTGTGGCATTCTTGCGGAGCACTTGACACCTTCCATAGCCGCGGTCTAGACTAGCCTTGGAGCCGGTGAGTCTCCGCGAGAAAAAAAGAGATGGATGACCAACTTTATTGAGTATCAGCGCGTCTTCGATGTCATACCCTGAGTAACTCATGACAGCAATCGTTGCGTTCTGACCTGCAGGAAGACGATCATAGCCTACCAACTCAATGGTCTTGGTCTTAACCATTGGTTGCTGAGGGTAGACGGATAGATACAGAAGGGTATCAATCCGATTGAACTGGTTGTAGCCAATTGCGCCGATTGCTTGTTTACCCATGGCGCATTGATACGTATTTCGTGGTGACTGGTTATGATGAGGATAGGGAATCAGTCCGGCAACGGCCCCAAGAATGGTAAAGGGCTCAATCTCCAGGTGTGTGGTCGCGGGAACGATGTCAGCTTCGTACAAAGCAATGTACGAGTCATTCTCTTCATTGACATCCAGATACTCCACAAGACCGCGGCGCAGAAAGTCATCAAACGACATGTTGCCGGCTTTCAGTTGCTGGCCATCCAAGTCACTTTATCGATCATGAACCCACTGAAGAAATAGCGTACCTTGATGTGTTCTGGGGCGACTTTTGGCAGCCCGTTCTCGACGATGATCATCGGTCGACATATTCGTCCTCCGTCGCTCGCGATGTGAACGGCATGATGATGGTAATTGACGTAGATGCTGACAAACTCGCTGATACGGCCCGCTCTGCGTAGCCTCCGGAAATTGGAAACAAAACGGGCAGGATATCGCGTTAAACCGACGATGGTTCCATTGACATTGACAACAAAGGTATGAGAACCATACATCTCTGTCCCCGTAGCCAGACAAATATCTTGACAATGGCATGAGTGATTGAGAAGGTATGGATAATGATAGTCGAGTGCGAACCTTCCACTCCGAGCATGAAGGCTAAACGTATGATAGGTTCCTCCTCCACATCCGTGGTAATGTGTGTCATGAGCGCGAGATTTTTTACGAGGCCGCACGCCTCGCCTTCTGGAGTATCGCTAGGACAAAGCATACCCCATTGGCTAGGCTGTAGGGCACGCGGTCCACTGACCTTGCGCGTCTTCTCAAATTGGGACGAAATACGGGTCATCATTCCGAGGGCAGATATAAAGCTTAACCGACTGAGAACGTGGGTAACACCCGCCCTCTCCATCTTGAACCGCTTCAGAGACCAGTTTCCAGTAGAAATAGCACGAACGAATCCAGAGGTGATGTGATCGCCCTGGAATTGCATGGTATTGAAGGCATCAAATTCATTCGTCCGTGAAGGCTTTTTCAAAACTTTGTCGATGGCGGACTTGAGATTTGCATTGAAGGTCTTGAATAGATCTTCAAATAGCAACGCAAGCAGCTGTCCGGCACTTGGAATTGGGATTGTGTGAGTATGCATTGTAAAATCAAACGTGCTGGTATTACATACAGCTCCAAACGCTTGTTGCCAACATAGTCACGATCGTCAACCATTTTCTCGTTATCCATGGCCATGAGGACGCGTCGGGTCATGGTCGCGACGAAGATAGCCTTTGATCTAAAGTCTAATCCGACAACAGGCACGTGGGCCAGCACGATCGTCGCTAGCGCTTCTAGTGCTTCTTCCCAGGCAGGCCTTCGCGGACCAACGACCTTACGATTAACCTTTACTCTCGAGCCAATCCACTCCAGGGCCTGATGGCGAGTGAATATTCCAAGTTTTGCGGCTTCTTCCAAATTTGCAGCAAAAGCAGATTTGTAGGCGTCGGTGTTACCCGCAGTAAGCAAAAGGGTCTCCTTGTCAGATTGGATACCGAGGGCTTTGAGGGCGATCACAACGGGAACATCCTCGTGAATCGAGTTGTGGCGAAGATATATTTTTCCCTTTTTAGTGGCTACATAGGTTTTGGACTTGAGACCTCCATGAGTGGAACTACATGAACACGGGCATTGTAAGGGAAGATCCCATGTGACATGACGCGCTGATGCTCACGAGGTACAAGATGCCTGCACGACCCCCTTGACGGGATCTGTTTCGACGATGATCCTGTTCTTGCTCATCTGTTCCTGGACTAGGATAACCTTTTCAGTGCCTTTGACGACAAAGTATCCACCAGGATCAAGCGGGCATTCGGACATGCGAGCCAATTGAGCCTCTGAACGTCCAGTCAAGATACACTTGTTACTACGCAACATGATAGGCAGACGTCCGATGTTCACGTTGGGTCTCCTTACGACGTTCTTGCCGCGGGTGTACTGGATTGTGACGAGGATGGGTGCGCTATAGGTGATGTCGCGTAACCGACATTCATGCGGGGTGATACTCTTGTCAATAGCATCGAGATCGGTGCGGTCAGGGAACCCGACGTGAATATCGGTATATTTGAGCCAGAACCTGGGATCGACATCCGAGGTCACTTTGTTGTTAGCCTTGACAATATTTTTGATGTCCGTATCAACAAAATAGTTGAATGAATCGATGTGCTGCTTTACGAGACCCTTGACTTTGAGAAAAGCGGGCAACAGGAGCCATTTGTCCTATCAAACTCGGTGTGAACGTAGAAGCGGAGATCTTGAATTCGAGCCAAACCTCGACGTTTTTAATCGGATCTGCAAGACCCAACCCGCGCCAGTTTGGTCGACTCAAGTGTTGCCATTCCTCATCGTCGCGCGTCACTGGATGAGTTTGAGTTGAGGACGACATGACCCCGTGCACCTCTGCTAGCAGTGTCTATGGGCTCCGAGAGTTGAGCGGGCCACGGCCCGGTGCCGACGGTAGCGAACTCCCGCTCCCTAATAATCCACTCAAACTAGTCGCATTGTCATTAGATCACAACGATTCGTGCTCATCATTGCATGTCGTCAAGCAAGCCGCGGCTGCACATTCTGTGGATGCCGCATGGTTTTCAGTGACTAACCAAACAGAGATGGACCGCCACTGGAGACATTCTCACAGGAGTGGCTAGCATATCTCCCCACGCTGAACAACGAGTCTCATGGAATGACAAGGTTCTCTCCTTCACCCCCTCTACTTCCGACGCTGGGCCTCTCAGAGCCTGGACATGACATCAACGACTGTCATTCCATCTGGCTCGCTGGATCAGCTAGAGGCCGTGCGCGATGTTCGGTATCAAATGGGTACATTTTGTCTCTGCTGCTTTCCTGAAGCCACATGATGCTTACATTACCCGTAGTTGCCGCGTTTTCTTTTCTGCTCTGGGATTTCCTCTCAACATTTGATCAAGAGGTCGAATATATTTGGCAGTAAGGCTAGTAATCTGCAGTCGCGCTCCTTTCAGCTCATGCTTGGCAGAATGCGGCGTTGCTTGTTCAAATGGCTCTACTTTTATTTTCGCTATTTCCTACTTGCTGCACAAATGTAGGTCCAGTGTCATTCTCTTCATAAACGTACCGGGATGGTTGGTATCATAGATTTCACCTTGCTATCTCGCCGCACTTGGCACATCCCATGCCAGATTACATATGCACAGCGTGGTACCGATACTTGGCGTCCGTTGGGAATTTCTCGCTTTGTATAATTGAGGGTATTTTGGCTACTAGAGGTAGGCTAATGCAATTT
>JBBPTS010000071.1:0-46531 GCA_038094235.1 Fistulinella staudtii | reverse complement strand
GCAGATGCGCGATATCTGATAAGATACCGGGAAATGCCGAGATAAGATAAGATCATCGCTAGGGGTTAAAGATAACCGGAAAAGGAAAGATCATAATGGGCGGGGTGTTGCATCTATGCCGGTCTTCACCATTGCTTCTAAGTCTGAAGCGTGGAAATAGCGAGCTGTTACAGTGTCCAGAAGTTGAAAGGTGAAGGAGTGGGTGCCAGGTTGGGCTATGATGGGGAAGGATCTGAGGTTCTTTTCAGACAATTTCTTGGAGGGTTGAGTGGACCTAAAATATTTTGCTTTCATATAGACTGGATTACCAACCTTGAAGTCCAATGCCAGACTTCACTTCTTGTCTGCTGGTCCTTGGTAGTATTTCTGTGTTTCTAACATCTCTGAGTGAAGTATAGCATGGAGCTTATCCAAGTCTGTGATGTAGGATATGGTAGCAGTGGAGGTGAGAGCAGCATTGGGGTTTATGGAGAGGCTTGGGTGGTAACCCTTATTGACAAAGAATGGAGAGATGCCAGTAGTGGCACTCAGTGAATTGTTATATGCAAATTCAGTAAGTGAGAGTAGATCCAACCAATTGTCCTGCTGATAGTTATAATATACCTGAAGGTATTGATCCAGGATCTGATTAGTGTATTCTGTCTGTATATCACCTTCAGGATGATAGCCTAAAGTGAAGTGGAGGTACACATCAAGTGAAGTGAACCTTACTTCTCTTCTTGTAAGAAAGGCCTTCAACGTAGAATCAAGAAGAGGGAGGAGGTGGACTAGATTAGATCCTGTGAAGACCTTTTCTTAGATAACAAGTGAGGAGAGTGGACCAAGTGAGCTACTTGACTGCTTATCTGCTGGTGAGGTGAAAGATCCAAGTAAACAAGACTGGGGTTACCAGCCAAGTTTCTTTGGGTTTATATATTAGTGGATGGAGGCTATACATGGCTGTGTAACTACCCTAATTGAGCATAGTCTTATTTTGGCTGTGTGTGAGAAGTAATAAGTACATCACAATGTTTGATCAGAAGATATAGGTTTGCATAGCCGAGATAGCAGAGATTAATAAAGTATGTTGTATATAAGGCATAGGAATGGAAGAGCAGAAATAAAGGTGAGAATATAATGGAGCAGTGTTGACCAATGCAGTTAGATGAGATCTGTATCATAGATTGAATCTGTCACATGTCAACTAGTGCAAACAAAAGAGAGAGAGAGCAAGAAAGAAAAAGGAGAACTTTTAAGTCCCTTCAGATAAGATCAATCCTGCTATCATGCAATATCTGATAAGATACCAGAGATTGCCAAGATAAGATAAGATCTTCAATAGGGGTTATAGATAACTTCAAAGAGGACAGGTTTATGCATTGACTCCTGTTCTTGCCATTTCTTCTAAGTCTAAGGTATGAAAGTAGCAAGCTGTTATATCAAGAGCTTTATCTAGGGATTGGAAGAAATGAGAGACAAACTTAGAGCCTCTGTCAGAGGTGATATGTGAGGGAACTCCATGCTTGGAGAAGATACTGGTCAGGAAGAGCTGTGCCAGCTCTATGGAGGTGATAGTGTTGTGTATCAGAATGAAGATTGCCCGCTTGAATAGTCTGTCAATAACTATCAAGATGGCCATGAAGCTGTTTGAGGATGGGAGTTGTTCAATGAAATCCATGGAGATGGAATTCCAGGGTTTCTCAGAGACTGTCAACTGCTTGTGCAGTCTGTAAGGATGGTGTCAGGGTACCTTGGCTCAGACACAAGTTGTACAAGATGAGATATAGTCTTTGACAAATGTCTGGATACCAGGCCAAGTGTCCTCTCTTTGGATCAGGTCCAAGGTGCAGTTCTGTCTGAAGTGTCTGGCAGTTAGATGGTCATGAAAGGTCTGGAGAACCTGGAGGCAGAGATCATTAGCTTCAGGGACATAGATGTGATTGTTAAAAAGAAGGAAACCATTAGAGGTGGACCACCAGGGTTCAGTGATGGAAAGAGAGGAAAGGAGTGGGGATGTGACAGGGTCAGATAGGAGAGTAGAATAGATGTCAGAATGGAGGGTGTTGAAGTCAATGAGGAAAGACACACATAGGACTACATGCTCAAGGTAGGTATAACAGAGGGACACAGCAAGGTTTTCTTGGCTGAAGATGGGCCAGAAGTTGCTGGGATTGACTCAAGCATAGTCCAACTCCCCCTACTTTGGGTAGATGTATTAAACTCATGAACTCAGAGACATATCTGAGAGAGATAGAGTTTTAAGAGAAACCTGGAGTTGATAGAGAGTGAGGACAGCAGTGCAGGACTTATTTGTCATGCCCTTGCACAGTTCTAGTCCTCATATTTCAGAGGGAAGGGATAAGAATGAGGAGGATGGAAGATAGAGGGAAGTACTGTATTTATACTACTAGGAGTTCTGGAGTTTGGAGAAATATAGTACCAGAGCTGTGCTGGCCATATGCAGGCCAGAGGCTAGGTCCTATGCAAGACACAGGATCAGAGAGGAGGTGTTGTGAATCCAGGCTAGACTCCTTGTCTCCCCTGCTTTACACCTGTCATTCATGTCTTCCCCTCATATTTGGCTAGATGTCTCATTGCAAGTTCATGGTTCATTCTATTTATGCTATTGATGATGTCATCATGGTCTGGACCACAATACATTCCCTCATCTAGACTAATACTGGTACTTATTAACATCATAGAACACTCTAGTCCACCTCATGTACACTACATATAGTACATATAGTTCCCTTATGTAGTGATGTCATGCTATGTAGTAGATAGTATATAATGTGAGTGATCCTGTGGATAAAGGCCTCAGCTTTATTCACTTGATCTTTATGATGACCATCTGAAGCTTAGAAGTTCAACCTTGCCTGGTTTGATATGAATATCAACTGTGATAGATGAAGTCATTTACTCTTAAAGCAATACCTTATCCATCCCTTCACTTCCTCTTTCACTGTTACATTTCCCCTGTTCTCTTTAAGGATATAGAGGCTAATGTTGATACATACAACTACACAAGGTGGTTGTTTTGTTTCAGGAGGAAAGAGCAATTCTACAATGGAAGGGGATAAGTAATATAGGTAAGACTGAGGATAAGAAAAGGAATGGTAATTGTAATAGTCTGAGAACTAGAAAACTAGAAATGAGGGTGAGGTTATCAGAGAGGGTCTGGGGTTGGAGGTCCAAGGTCTAGACTTGATCTGGATGAAATGACAGTATCCTGCTTTTAGGCCTGAACCCTTGAAGGCCATAAATGTCCAAGAGTATCACTGAGGTGATCTGAGAACAATGGCAGATAGGCCCAAGTAGAGTGCCAGCAAAAGTCTAGTGATGTCAGAAGGGAGTCTGAAAATGCAGATTGGGATGTTTATAAGGAGTGTGGTTTGTCCATCATGGCTTAACTTTATACCATCATGTCATCAGCCACCAATAATGATCTCAGGAAAATTGCAGACTGGTCTGATGACTGTCTAGCCAAAGATGAGGATGATGATAATGTGACCTGGGAGGCCAAGGCTACAGAGTGCAAGTACCACATGAAGGTGTATAATGAGGAGGCTGTAAGGAAGAAGGCCAAGGAGGAGGCCCAACAGAAGGCTGAAGCAGAGGCAAAAGCCTGAGCAGAGGGTGAGGAGGCCACAAGAAAGGCAGCAACAGAGGTGGAGGTGCAGAGGTGGACTGAGAGCATGGTGAGGAAAAGAGCAAAGGAAGTCCAGACTCATCAAGGAGGGCTGACAGATAAGGGGAAGTGATACACCATGGAGGATTGCCTCCAGTATGATGTATAGGGGCTGGAGTGCATGCTTAGCAGGGGTAAGTCCTCATTGTGTATTGCCTGTCAAACCTCGAAGGTCTGGTACATGTGTCCAGGAGAAGAAGAGTCCAAACACCAAAAAAAGAAATGGGCCACAGAGAGAGAAGAGGACACAGGAGTGATGAAGAGGAGTTGTAGGGATACAGACATGGGAGAGGCAGGTATATATGAGCAGGTCCAGGTCGCCAACAGTCACTAGAGAGTTGGTGGCCATTCTGAGGGAGATTATAGCAGGGCTAATAGAGATCCAAAAGGAGCTCCACTACCAGATAGAAGAGGGAAAATGGACCAACTGGCTGCTTGGGCTCCTGGTTGAGTTGAAGATGACTGAGGTGTGGAGTGAAGACAGTCTGGAGGAATTGGAAACAGAGGAGGGTGAGACAGAGGAAGTGGTTATGAGCTCAAGGTGCTGTGCAAGGAGTTGAGGGATGCTGGAGATGAAGAGTTGGATTTAGAGGAGAGCTCAGAGGAGAGCTCAGATGCAGATAAGAAGATATAGGTAGATAATTTTATTGTTTTCTCCTTGTGATAATGAATGTGTAGCATCTAGATTGAGGTGTCTGAGAGTAGTCCGAGAGTGTCTGGAAGTGGTCTGTGACAGTCTGAGGACAGTCTGAGTCAGATCTGAGACATAAGGAATGGAGACAAGAAGGGAGACAAGAAGAGAGTGTGGGGATTTGGAAACTTGGATTTGGCTTATATGCCAGGCAAGGGCCTGGGCCTATCCAGATACATCTTATGGAAGTCTAAAACTAAACCCTTGGCATTATCTAACTTAGTGGCTAGAAGCTATGAGGTTTTGTTGCTAGTACCAACATACCTGAGCCAGCAGACAAAGTACAGGAGTTGGTATTATAGTCTTCTCTGATCAATCTTGGAGTCTAAGATCTCCTCAATTTTATACTTAGATTTACTGTCAATCTCAACTAGAGGAGATGGAGGCTGGTCTCTGTTCAGAATGGTGTTTGGAGTTATAGGTTCTAGCTATGAGACATGGAAAATGGGGTGGACAGAGCATAGGGTGTCTGGAAGACAGAGGGTGAATAAATAGGTGCCAGTTTGGGTGATGATGGGAAAGGGTCTGAGGTTCTCTTTGGACAGCTTCTTAGATGGTCAGGTGGACCTAAAGTACTTCACTTTCATATAGACTGGATCACTGACCTTGAAGTCCAGTACCAGACTTTACTTTTTGTCTGCTTGTCCTTGATAGCATTTCTGTGCTTCCAGTATCTCTGAGTAAAGCATAGTGTGGAGCTCATCCAAGTCTGTGACATAGAACATGGCAGTGGTGGAGGTGAGAGTGGCAGCAGGGTTTATGGAGAGGTTTGGGTGGTAATCCTTGTTAGCAAAGAACAGGGAGACACTGGTAGTAGTGCTAGGTGCATTGTTATATGTGAATTCAGTGAGTGAAAGCAAGTCTGACCAGTTGTTCTGCTGATAGTTGCAATATACCTGAAGGTATTGCTCCAGAGTCTGATTAGCATGTTCTGTCTATCCATCACCTTTGGGATGATAGCCTGAAGTGAAGTGGGGATGCATATCAAGAGCTTTACCTAGGGATTGGGAGAAGTGAGAGACAAACTCAGAGCCCCTGTTGGAGGTGACATACAAGGAGATTTCATGCTTGAAGAAGACATTAGTCAGGAAGAGCTGTGCTAGTTCTGTGAAGGTGATGGTATCATATGTCAGAATGAAGATCACTTGCTTGGAAAGTCTATTGATGACTACCAAGATGGTGGTAAAGCTGTTGGATGATGAGAGTTGTTTGATGAAATCTATAGAGATAGAGTTCCAGGGTTTCTCAGGGACTGGTAACTACTTAAGCAGTCTGTAAGAGCAGTATCAGGGTATCTTGGCTTGGGTGCAAGTTATACAAGACAAGACATAGTCTTTGACAAATGTCCAGACACCAGGCCAAGTGTACTCTCTTTGGATCAGTTCTAATGTGCAGTTTTGTCCAAAGTGTCTGGCAGTCAGATGATCATGGAAGGTCTGGAGAACCTGGAGGCAGAGGGCACTTCAGGGATGTAGATGTAATCATCAAAAAGGAGTAAACCATCAGAGGTGGACCATACTCAGTGATGGACAGAGAGGAAAGGAGTGGGAATGTGATGGGGTCAGCTAGGAAAGCAGAATGGATGTTGCAATGGAGTGTTATGAATCCAAAGTTCACAACTAAACTTAGACATTTTTGCTCTCTCAAACTGATTTAAGTAAAGTCATGTGACTAACAACATGACTCATCACATGACGATGCAAGATCACATGATCTAGATGAGACCCAAACCTTTTGCAACAAGTGTCATACCCTTAGGCACCATTAGCCTGTTTCCTTTTCCCTTATATATGGGGCACTGCCCTTTTAATTCCTATCCTATACAACTGGCATCAACATCAGAAGTTCTCTCACAACACTCTTTTAATTTCTGCTTACTTCTCTTCTATACCAGAAGGCACTGCCTTATTGGCTCCGAAGCTTCTTATATGTGTATGCCTCATGTCTTATCTTCTTATCTCTAACATTATATACAGTATGCTTCTATGGTATGATACTGTATAAATATGTTTATAGTAGTTGAACACACATGTACACACAAACCCTATGAATATATAAAGGGTAGATCCACTGAGTATAAAACCTCAGTTGAATTTACTTGAAGTTGCCTCTAAAGCACTTGTGAGACTTCCACTCAGTCATCTCCCTTCTCTTTATAAGTCTTTGAAAGGCTTTTTCATTTCATGGAGGGTGTCAGAGTCAATAAGGAAAGATGCACATAGAACCATAGAATTGAGGTAGGTGTATCAGAGGGATGTAGTAAGATTTTCTTGACTGAAGATAGGCCAGAAGTTGCTGGGATTGACTTGAGCATAGTCTAACTCCTCCTCCTTTGGGTAGACATCTCAACAGCAGGTGAGGACATCAGGTTTAGCTCCAAGCCTACCAGTGCAATAGAGGACCTGCAGGTTAAACTGACAAAGGAACTCTGACTATCATACCTGTTGGCATGTCAGGAGCTTAGAGGTCATGAAATACTCAAGATTCTTGTGGTTGGTGAAGACCTGAACCAGAGTTGTGAAGTCTTCGAGGTAATGGCACCAAGTTTGGGAAGCCTCATGGATTGCCAGAAGCTCCTTGTCATAAGTGTTATAGTTTAACTCCAAGGTGCCAAGTGTCTGAGAATAGAATATGACCAGGTGAAGATTACTGTCTTCTGAAGTGACAATGGATTGGATTCCAGCAATGGCATAGTTGGATGCATCAGTTTCTATAATCAAAGGGACATCTGGTTGCCAATGGACTAGGATGGGTGGAGAGGTGAAGGTGGACTTGAGCTTATTGAAGGCAGTCCAGCACTCCTCAGAGAAAACCAATGGAGCACCTTTCCAGGTGAGATGGGTGAGAGGAACCACAATGTCCAAGTAATTACTGATGAATCACCTGTAAAAGTTGACAAACTCAAGGAAGGACTGAATGTCCTGGACTTTCCTAGGTTTGGGCCAATTGACCATAGTCTTGATTTTGTCAGTGGCCATAGCAAGTCCAGTGGGCAATAGCATGTATCCAAGGTATTCCACAGAGTCCAAATGAAACTCACATTTCTGGGGTTTCAGGTATAGTCTGTTTGCATAGAGGTGCCTTACAACTTCTCAGACATATTTGTGGTGAGTGTCAGGGTCTGCAGAATAGATGAGGATGTCATTAAGGTAAATCACTATGGAAACATCAAGTATATCAGCAAAAATGCTATTGATGAACCACTAGAAGGCCATGGGTACATTAGTCAGTCTAAATGGCATAACAAGTGATTTGTAGGAGCCATATGTAACAGATCCAGGATGAAGTCTTCTATTTGTTACCCTCAGTAACATACATAGACCAAGTGGTAGGCATGCTAGAGGTTGAGCTTGGTGTAGATTTTCACTCTGCTAGGGGCATCCAGGAGATCGGAGATGCAGGAGAGTGGATATCAGTCATTCTTAGTGATTTTGTTGAGACCTTGGAAATCAACACAGAGTTAGAGGGGTCTGTTTTCTTCTTGATAAATAGAATGGGAGTGGCATGAAGAGAGGAAGATTGTTGGATGAATCTGGTGGTGAGGTTCTCATCAATGAATTCTTAGAGTACCTCTTGTTCCACCTGTTATGAACTCAAAGGTCATCAACTGACTTAGATGTTTTCTCCCTTTTAATAAGTCATATGACTAATCACATGACAATACAAGGTCACCTGACCTAGATGAAACCTGAATCCTTTACAATAAGTGTCACACCCTTGAGCACCACTAGTCTGTTCCTGCTTGCCTTATCTATAGGGCACTGCTCTTTTAATCTCTGTCCTATACAATGGCACCTCACGACAGAAGTTCTACCTATACATCTCTTTAATTTCTGTCTCTTCTCTTCCATCACAGAAGGCACTGCCTTCAATAGGCTCCAAAGATTCATTTCTGCTTACACATTGTATGCTTCTATTCCTCCTCTTATCTCTAATGTTATGCCACATGCCTATGCTTCTATAGTATGATATGATAAATACATTTATAGTATATGGACATCATATGTACAAACAAAACTATGACTATATAAACCAAGCCTTTACTGAGGATGAACCCTCAGTTGAAGTAACTTGGTGTTTGTCTGATAAAGTCAACCTGAGCCCTTCACTCTGACAACTTCCTACTTTCTCATAAAAGTCACTAGTTGGCTTTTTTGTTTCACCACCAGAGACAGAGAATAAAGCTTCCTGATGGGTGGCAAAGCACCTTCATCCAGCTCAATCTGGAGGTCAAAAGGGTGGTGAAGAGGTAGGGTATCAGCCTTCTTTTTACTGAAAATGTCCACAAAGTCATGATAGTCTGAAGGAACTTCAGAGAGATCAATGTATTCCTTGGACTGAGTGGTGGTGACTTTGGTGGATCATGCTTACATGTTTGGGCCTTGGTGTTTAAGGGTAAACTCTATAGATCCTTCCATGTGGTAAGCACATTTGAAGGCTGTAGCATTGATAAAGGAGATGGCAGGATAAAGGAGACCAGGAGCTTGAGGCACTTTCAGAGGTAAGTTGGAGGGAGTCAGGGATGATGACTGACTCAAGATGGATGACTCAGAGAGTACAAATGGTATGGAGGGTATAGAGGATGTTGTCAGGGTTGACAATCCTTCTGCAGGGGTCCAGAATGAGATGTAGCCTGTTACCCAATCAATCAACAGATTGTAGCAGGTCAGTTAGCTGTGTCCAAAGACTATAATGTACAAGGGATCCAATGAGGTGACATAAAATGTCTCAGAGATTGAAGTGCCTGAGGGGAAGGTGATCATTAGATTAATGGTGGAGGTGATTATGGAGGTAGAGGACCCATCAAAGAGTTAGAGTGATATCAGAGGTATGGCATAGGTTTGTAAATTATGTAGATTTGCAAAAACAGAGTCTATAAAACTATATGTAGAACCAGAATCAAGAAGAGAAGAAACTTCAGAGATATTATAGTCGAAAATATATATAGAGGGTTTTAAAGAGTTTGGATCAGAAAGAGCAGATGTATTGAGATATAACTCCTTTAGAGCACAGTGAGATTCAACATGACTCCTAGCCTATGCAGAGTCCAGGGAGTCACTTTCTTTTTTTCCAACTCTGAGGAGCTGGAGCTAGTACTTGTAGGCATTAAAGTGGTACTCAAGGCATGAGCTTTCATAGCTCTAGAAGATGACTTAGGACATTCCTTTACAAGATGTCTAGGCTGTCCACAGAAGAGACAAAGGTTGAGAAGTTTATCATCTTTACCTAACTTAGAAGAAATAGTGTCAGAGGTAGGTGAAGATTTTGTAGTATCTTTAGAAAAGGAAGATGAGAAAGATAAAGAAGAAGTATTGTTCTTGTTGCCTTCCAGAGTGCAGAGGGGAGATTATAACAATTGCTATTGTTATCACTTCAGTGCAATGACACAAACCTCTAAAGAAGATGAAGATTAGATCTCGATGATCTTATCTTATCTTTTTATTGCAATCTCTAAATCTTATTGCATGATTACAATACTGATGATCTTATTGCTGGACTTCAAAGAAAGTCCCTGGAAGAGATGATATCAAAGAAGCAAGATCCCATCATGGTTAGATCCCAGATGAAGAAGATCAGATCATCAATTGATCCTAGGACTTAGAAGTCCAGAAGCAGTACATAAGGTTGCCATGAAGTAAGATAGAAGGCATTGCCTTCTCTTCCATTTGATATACTACACTTTATGTACATAGACTCTTATCAGAAGGATGTTGATGTGGTCTCTGGATAGCCACAGTTATATGATAGAAGTATTTACCATATGAGGCCATACACAGCCTTATCAGAAGATGTATATAAGTAGTAGGGCTAGCAGTAGATGCCCTCTAGTCTTAATTACTTAGATCTCTCACCTAATCAGTGGACACTACTAGTCAGACTCAGTCCTCCCTTATCTCCTGCTTAATAAGTACCCTATGCCTTTGATAGGCTACTCCTGAAGTTTGAAGAAGTCTTTCAGTTTCAGATGATGTTGCCTTTGGAGGTATCATTCTTAGGCTTGTTGAAGGAATTACTTCACCTGTTGGAGGGACCAGAAGTCTTAGCAGCCCGAGTGATCTCATCCTTGTGCTCCCAGTGATGCTGATCAATTTGCTGGGTAAGAGTGCATAGCTTGTGGACATCACTTGGCTTGTCTTGACATAGAATTTTGTCCTTGATCCAATTAGGGAGACCATTGTAGAAGCTCCAGTGGAGAGCTCTGGTGCTCCAATCTCAGACTTGAGTAGCATATCAGTTTCATTCAACAATGTACTGGGTGATCAACTGTCCATTGTACATTTGCAGTAGTTCAAGCTACAATTCCACATCAGTGACAGAGTCATGGGGTCTGAAGTTGGACTGCAATTCAGAAAGGAATGATTCCCAACTGGTCATTCAGAAGGGTTGAAGGTGTGCAGGCTTAGTGCTGAGTAAGTCCAGTTTGAAGTATTCCAAGGCTACCCCTTTAAGGTATGATTAGATGAAAGTGATCTTAGATTGATTATTCCAGAAGGATTGAGGGTTAGTCTGGAAGTGTTATGAATCCAAAAGTTCATCAACTGAACTTATACATTTTCACTTTTTTGACTGGCATAAGCCAAGTCATGTGACTAACAATGTGACTCATCATATGGCAATGAAAGATCACATGATCTAGATTAGAACTGAACTCCGTACAACAAGTCTTGTACCCTTAGGCACTACTAGCCCATTCTTTCTTTCCTTATATATGGGGCACTGCCCTTTAATCTCTGTGCTGTGAAAAGAGCAGTTCACACAAGGTTCACTTACATGTTTCTTTTATTTCTGCTTCTTCTTTTTCATAACAAAACACACTGTCTTTAATTAGCTCTGAAGTAATCTCTGCCCACACATTGTATACTTCCATTCTTACTCTTATCTCTGATGACATGCCTTATGACTATACTTTTATGGTACAATACTGAAAAATATATTTATAGTATATGGACTCATATGTACAAACAAACCCTATGAATATATAAACCAGGCATCAAGCTGAGGAAGGTCCCTCAGTTTGATTAGCTTGGAGTTTCCTTGTTATAAGAACAACTTCACTAGGATAGTTACTTAGTATTTCTTTTGTTGTTGTTCTTTTTTGTTTCAGGAAGTTGATCTTGCATTGAACAATGAAGGCTCTTAGCTTTTTCAGCTCAGTACCTGTTGCAAACCCAAAAAGTCATTGATTGACTTAGATGTTTTCTCTACATTCAAATGACATAAGCCAAGTCACACAACTAACAATGTGACTCATCACATGATCTAGACGAAACCTGAATCCCCTGTGACAAGTGTCACATCCTTGAGCACCATTTGAAATGAAAAAGCCAATCAATGACTTTTAAGGGAAATGTGAAAGAGGTCAAGTTCGGGTACTCAAAGTGACTTTTAGGTCAACTGTCAAGTTGCTTAAACTAAGGAGTTACCCTCAGCCAAGCAACCCTTATATATTGTCTTCATAGTGCTTGTACATGTGTACATAAATACCATATTCATATTTCTAGAAGTTGTACTATAGAAGTATAGGCCATGAGGTTAGTGATAAGAGATATGAACATATAGTATATGCATGTAAGGGACCTCAGAGCCAGTTAAAGGCAGTGCCTTCTAAAATAGGAGTAGGGTTTTTAGACAGAAATGAAATGAGCATGTAAGTGAAACTTCTGATGTCTCAGTGCTAGTTGTACAGGATAGAGATTAAAAGGCAGTGCCTTTTATATAAGGAAAGTCAGGATGGGCTAATGGTGCCCAAGGATATGATGCTTGTTGTGAGGTGGTTGGGTTTCATCTAGGTCATGTGACCTTGCATCATCATGTGATGGATCACATTGTTAGTTATATGACTGGGTTTTTATCAGTGAAATAGGAAAAACTTCTAAGTTCAATTATGAACTTTTGGGTTCGTAATACCATTAGTCCATTTTTTCTTTTCCTTATATGTGAGGTACTGCCCTTTAATCTCTATGCTGTGCAATGGTACTTCATATCAAAAAGTTTCACATACACATTTCTTTAATCTCTGTTTACTTCTCTTCCATTGTAGAAGATGAAACAAAAAGCCAACTAGTGACTTTAAAGTGAAAAGAGAAGTATCAAGTCAAGGCTCAGGGTTGACTTTGAGGTCTACACCACCAAGTTACTGTAACGGCTCATTACTTTCATGCTTCAGACCTAGAAGCAATGGCAAGAACTGGCATAGATGCACAACCCAAACCTTTACACCTTTGACAGGCCAGAATCTTATCTTATCTTATCATGGCAATCTCCAGCATCTTATCAGATATCACACGATTGTGAGGACTTAGTCATTTTCTCCTTTCCTTCCTCTCTCTTATACACTAGCTGACATATGGCAGATCTGATCTAAGATACAGATCTCATCTAACCATATCAGTCAGCATTGCCCCATTATGTTCCCATGTTTATCTCCACTCTTCTCTTCTATGACTCATGTAACACATGCCTCTTTAATTACTGCTATCTCAGCTATGCTCTTCTGATGGACTTTCTGATGTACTTATCACTTCTCACACACAGCCTAGATAAGGAGTGCCTTGATCAGGATAGACACAGCCATGTACTATGCATATATAAGCCTGGGTAGCTCGACTGGTAAAACCCCAGTCTTGTTTACTTGGATCTCACACCTAACCAGTGTGCTCTACCAGTGGGACTCAGTCTACCCCCTCCATTACTTAACAAGCAACCCTACCCCTTTGATAGGCTATCCTCCCCCTGAAGTAACTTCAAAGGCCAACCCTTTAGAAGTAGAAGAAGTCTTTCAGTATCACTTAAACAAGACTACACCTTTGCTCGTGTACAAGATCGCATCTGCAATGCAAGAAGAAGACTGTCACCGAGAAAGAACCTTGCAACCAACCAACTACCAAGGAACCATGGCATTCACACAGTAACACACCCCCTCACCTATTCCACTCATACTAACTCTCAGTAGTGTCCAGAATATTTTCAGGAAGCTCATCACCTTTCTTTCTATCACCCTCACCCCTCCACCACTCAGAAGAAGAAGAAGTGAAGTACCTTGAGTTCGTCGAAGACATCAATCACTTTGGCAACCACCTACACACCCTCCTCACCACCACCATCAAAAGGTACAATTCTGGGAGACCAATTGGAACCTTTTATGAGGAGATAAAGCCAGTGTTTGTAGTAGTAGAAACCATCACGCTAGGAAGAGAGGTGTAACGGCTTGTTACTTTCACACTTCAGACTTAGAAGCAATGGCAAGAACCAGCATAGATGCACAACCCAAACCACTATGCTTTTGACAAGCCAGACGTTATCTTATCTTATCTCGGCAATCTCTGGCATCTTATCAGATATCACACAATCATGAAGGACTTAGTCTCTTTTCCTTCTCCTCTCCTTTTCTCATGCACTCACTGACATAAGGAAGATCCAATCTAAGATACAGATCTCATCTATCCATATCGGTCAGCATTGCCCCATTATGTTCTCATGCTCATCTCCGCCCCTTCCATTCTTATGCCTCATGTAACACATGCTCTCCTCATTACCGCTATCTCGGCTATGCCTTCTGATGGACTTTTCTGATGTTCTTATCACTTCTCACGCACAGCCTAGATAAGGCCCTGCTCGATTAGGATAGACACAGCCATGTACTTTTGCATATATATAGCCGGGTAGCTCGACTGGCAAAACCCCAGTCTTGTTTACTTGGATCTCACCCGCACTGCCAGTGCTCTACCAGTCAGACTCAGTTTTCCCCTCATCTCTTGCTGAATAAGCACCCTACACCTTTGATAGGCTATCCATCCAAAGGGCCAACGTTTAACTGCTGTCCTTAGAAGAAGAAGAAGTCTGTCTGTTTCAGGAGGCACATCGCCTAGGTTTGGAAGAAGCTGAGACTGTGAGGATAGAAGAACTATTGGGAGGAGCCATAGTAAGGACCCCCAAGAAAGAAGAAGAAGAGGTACAACTTCTACAATCCCCCACACCACCCCATTCCTCCACCGTCATCTCTAAAAGAAGAGAGAGACATTACAACCCAGTCCCTCAGAAGAAATGAGGAGACATCCCCACTGTGACTTCGTACCTAAGACCCAGAAGCAACCTCAGGGTAGTGAGGAAGTAAAAGGAAAGAGACATAAACCTGTGTATTGGAAATAGAAATTCCACCTGCTTGTTAAGAAGGTTCACAAGCTTGCTCTAGAAGAAGAAGAATACCACCAACCAGAAGAAATGGCCACCCTCTCTCAAGAAGATTTCAACAACCTCATGACCCACATTGCCTCTTTGGAGAACAAATCCATCCAGAACCACATCAACAAGGACACAATAATAGATGCAGCCAGATTAATGGAACAACAACTCAGAGATGCCAACGATTGGGCCACTATGGCAGAACAGCACATGAAAGACCTCCTGGAGACATTCTCTTCGGCAAGACTAGGAGGAGGCAGTGGGAAAGTAGAAGTATTTGCTGACCCTGGAGAGTTTAAAGGAAACACCAAGGAGTTCGATGAATGGTGGACAAAGATGAGGATGTTCATCAAAGTCAATGAATGAACCTTCATGAAGGACACATTGGATGTCAGCGGGCAGCCAATAATTGTCAATGGAAGAAGACTAATGGAACCAGATCTGGAAAGAAGACTGGTGGCCATCCTATCTAGGATGAAAGGAAGGAAAGCAGGAAGCTGGGCTGAGGCAGAACTTAACCAAATGAATCAAGGAACAGGAGTACGCTTCTCTTCATGGGAAGACTTCTCAAAAGTAGTCAAAAGCATGTTCTACCCCATGCTCCAAAAAGATGCCACTGTTCAGGACCTGGAGAACCTTAAACAAGGAAACATGGACATTGACAAATTCCTTGCCCAATGGAGATCCCTCCAACTACAAGCCAAAGTAGATGATGGCCACAGTGTGCAAATCCTGGAAAAGAATATTAATTTCTTCATCAAGAAAGATATCTTCCATAACAATAGAAGGAAGAATATGATTGAAGAAACAATTGAAGAAATCCGAGACATCAGAAAAAATCAAGAAGCATTTCAGATGGCAGTGAATCTGAAGAAACAGGGAGTGCAACCCCAGAGAAGAAAAGAAGAAAGAACTGCAGCTGCCACCTCCACCCCCATGTCTTTGAAAAGCTGTTTCAACTATGGCTAAGCAGGACACTTCACAAGGGACTGTAAAAAGCTGAAGAACACTTGTGATAGCTGTAGATGGGGAGGAGGATAATACAAAAGGGAGTGTTCCAAAATGAGAAGGAACACTCAAGGGGTTTCAAAGGAAGAACCCAAAGAAGAGGCAACATCATGGGAAGTAGCTGATGAAAAGCCCAAAATCAATGACTCCATGGCAGACCTAAAAGGAATGTCAATGGATCAGATGCAGGAATACTTCCTGAGAAGAGCCCAGAAGGGAAAAGGATGAGCAAACTGACGGAGGGGCTTTGGTTTGCAAATAAATTTGAAGTACTAATGGTTCCAGAAGTATTTAATCCAGAAGAACACTGTATGATGTCAGGGGTGGCTCAAGAAGAGCGCAGTGCAGACAAAACTTGCATGCTTAATTCCCCTTTGAAGAAAAAGGAACCTGAAGAAGAAATCCCTAAAATACTTGCCACAAGATCGGCTCAAATCAAGGGAAATGAAATCGTCATGACCCTAGGAGTATCAGCAGATAAGAAGAACTTCATACAAGGACAGGCCCTCTTAGATAGTGGAGCCAATGTCACCTTTATCAATGAAAAATGGGTACAGAAGAACCAAATACCCATGAAGAAGCTTACTAGACCAATTCCGGTCTTCAATATAGATGGTATGAAGAACTCTGCCAGGAACATCACACACACTGTGGAGATAATCATTGACTTCAATGGCCATCAAGAAAAGGTTACAGCTGATGTGACAGATCTCCATAAATTTGATCTGGTCATAGGCTTTACATGGCTCCAATGCCACAACCCAGAAGTAAACTGGCAGATGGGAGAAATAAAGATGATAAGATGCCCCTGCTCCTGTCACCTCCTCCAAGACAGAAGTATATGGCTCACCCAGTGCGAAAAAGAAAAACAGGATAATGCCTGGGCCACATTTGAAATAAGAGCTGCCATGAAGAAGAAGGAAAGTATGGAAAAGGATGGGAACATAAGAGACTTGGTCCTTAAAAGATTTCACAACTGGCTCAACGTATTCTCATAACACAAGTCAGAAAGAATGCCATTATGAAAACCATGAGATCATAAAATCGAACTAAAAGAAACGTTCATCCCAAAGAAAGGGAGGGTCATCCCACTATCCATACAAGAACAAGAGGAAGTCTTAGCCTTTCTAGAAGACCAACTTTGGAAGGGGTATATTCGCCCTTTCAAGTCCCCTCAGATGTCACTGGTGTTTTTTATCTCAAAGAAAGATAGATGAAAAAGGATGGTTCAAGACTATTGATACTTGAACCAACACACCATAAGAAACAACTACCCTCTTTGTAATGGCTCGTTATTTTCATGCTTCAGACCTTGAAGCGATGGCAAGGACCAGCATCGAAGTACAACCCAAACCACTATGCTTTTGACAAGCATCTTATCTTATCTTGGTAGTCTCCAGTATCTTATCAGATATCACATGATTACAAGGACTTAGTCTCTCTTCTCTTTCCCCTTTTTCCTCTCCCACACTCTCACTGACATAAGGAAGATCTGATCTAAAGATACAGATCTCATCTATCCATATTGGTCAGCACAGCCCATTATGTTCACACGTTCATCTCCGCTACTTCCATTCTTATGCCTCATGTAAACACATGCCTTTTTCATTACACTATCTCAGCTATGCTTTCTGATGGAACTTTCTGATGTACTTATTGCTTCTCACGCACAGCCTAGATAAGCTCTGCCTCAATTAGGATAGACACAGACATGTACTCCTGCCTATATAAACCCAGGCGGCTCAACTGGCTAAACCCCAGTCTTGTTAACTTGGATCTCACACCTAACCAGTGTGCTCTACCAGTGAGACTCAGTCATTCCTCCCTCCATCGCTTACCAAGCAACACTACGCCTTTGATAGGCTATCCTCCATAAGGGCCAACACTCCACGTCATCCTAAAGAAGTAGAAGAAGTACATTGGTTACACTCTTCCTCTCATCACTTCTCTTGTAGACAAGCTAAAGGGGGGTACAAAGTTTACAAAAATAGATCTCCAGTGGAGATACAACAATGTCCGAATCAAAGAAGGAGACAAGTGGAAGGCTGCCTTTGTATGCTTTAAAGACGCTTATGAACCCCTTGTCATGTACTTTGGACTCATGAACTCCCCATCTACGTTTCAAGCCATGATGAATGAGATCTTCACAGACATAGATGATGTGGTAGTCATATATATAGATGACCTCCTCATCTTCACAAAAAGAGGAACCCAAGAAGACCACGATAGGATCATGGAACAAGTCCTTCAAAGACTAGAAGAAAACAACCTTTTCACTAAACCAGAAAAGTGTACCTTTGGAGTAGAAGAAGTAGAATTCCTTGGAATGATGGTTGGAAAAGAAGAGATCAAGATAGAAAAAGGAAAAGTAGAGGCAATATTGGGATGGCCATAGCCCAAAACAGTACAACAAGTCCACGCCTTCCTAGGACTAGCCAACTTCTACCAAAGATTCATCAAGGACTTTGGCCAAATTGCATAACCACTCAATGATCTCATCAAAAAAGACCACCCCTTCCAATGGGAAGAGAAGCAAGAAAAAGTGTTTAATATGCTAAAACAGAAGTTTACGACAGCACTCCTCCTTGCTTTTCCAGATAAGGAAAAAGAGTACCAACTGGAAACTGATGCCTTAGATTTTGCCACCAGAGCAGTGCTGTCTATCAAAGAAGAAGAAGGTTTCAAACCTGTAGCATTCCTCTCTCACTCCATGTCCCCAGAAGAAAGGAACTACCCCATCTTTGACAAAGAAATGCTCAGTGTAATATAAGCATTAGAAGAATGGAGACACCATCTAGAAGGCACCAAACACACTTTCGAAATCTGGAATGACTATGCAAACTTACAGTGGTTCATGCAGAAACAGAACCTCTCACAAAGACAAGCACAATGATCACAATACCTTATCAGATTCGACTATATATGGGTCCACAAGCCAGGAACCATGATGGCCAAAGCAAATGTGCTGTCAAGAAGAGAAAATCACAGTCTAGGCTGAGAAGAAGACAACCAAGGCCAGACAGTGATAACCCCAGATAAGATCCAAAACTTAAGGATTGAAGATGATGGGGACAATATGAAGGATAGAATCCAAAATCACACACTCACCCTTAAAGAAACAGAAGTTCAGAAGATTGAACAAGATGGAGGGTAGCTGTCTAAAGAAGGAATCTTTATGAAGGACAGAAAGATTTTCATCACCCAAGAAGATCAGATGGATCTTATTTCACTCCATCATGATACCCCAGTCATAGAACATCCAGGCAATGAGAAGACAATAGAACTCATCAAGTGCCACTACTACTGGCCAGACATAACAGTTCTTATCAAAGACTACATGGCTAGATGCCATACATGTCAGAAGATGAAGACAGGGAACCAGCTGCCAGCCAGCAAACTCCAACCTCTAGAACTAGCACATATGCCATGGGAAGACATATCAGCCAACTTCATCACCAACCTACCAGTTTCGTTGCTATACAACTCTATCCTTGTGGTAGTAGACTGGTTCTCCAAAGAAGTAGAGTTCATCCTCTGTAAAAAGGATATTATGGCCCTGGAAACCGCCAAGCTTTACCTCATAAGAGTCTGGATGAACCATGGAATCCCTAGACCCATCATCTCAGATCAAGGACCACAATTTGCTGTGCAAGTTATGAAGGATCTCTGTGCTTGCCTTGGAATATGTCCTTGACTTTCCACAGCAGCACACCCCCAGACAGATGGTTAAACTGAAAGGATCAACTGAGATCTCCAATAATATCTGTAGTTATTCATATGTGACCACCAAGATGATTGGTCAGAATGGCTGCCTATCACTCAATTCAGCTACAATGTGAAACAGCAAGCCTCAACCAAGAAGTCCCCCTTTGAAGTTACCAGAACCTACACCCCTCACATGGGAATAGAACCTGGAACCTCCAAAGCCCCTGCTGCAGACTCCCTCATCTAGCGAATAGAAGAAACCCTTGTGGAAACTTCTGCAAACCTTGAGAAGGCACAGAAGCACATGGTTCTGCAGGCAGACAAATATAGAAGTGATGTGCCAGAATACAAAATTGGAGATCAAGTATTGCTGGCCACTGACAACCTCCACCTAACTAGGCAATCAAAGAAATTATCTGAGAAGTGGGTTAGACCCTTCTCCATCACAGAAGTTATCGGCCGCAATGCCATTAAACTACAACTCCCTCTCTTGATGAGAATCCATCCTGTCGTCAATGTATCACAAGTCAAACCCTATAAGGAAAGACTTGAAGGGCAGCCTGTGAAAGAACTAGGACCTGTCTTGATCACCGACAACCAGGAAGAAGAATTTGAAGTGGACTTCATTGTAGATGTGCAGAAATGCAGAAATGGTTGGGAATATCTGGTACACTGGGCAGGATACAGAGAAGATGATCACACATGGGAACCAAAGAAGAATCTTACCCATGCTGCAGATGCCCTGGCCCACTTCCAAGAAAAGAATCACCACCTTGACACAAGAGAAGCCTTCTATGACAAGTTCAGTTTATTTAACCCTTATGAAACCTGCTTCAGTGCAGTAGCCTTTGAAGTTCCCAAGCTTGATCTGGAATCCCAAGCACAGAAGGGGTATAGTGTAATGGCTCATTACTTTCATGCTTCAGACCTAGAAGCAATGGCAAGAACCGGCATAGATACACAACCCAAACCTTTACGCCTTTGACAGGCCAGAAGCTTATCTTATCTTATCACAGCAATCTCCAGTATCTTATCAGATATCGCACGATCATGAGGACTTAGTTGTTTTCTCCTTTCCTTCCTCTCTCTTACACACTAGCTGACATATGACAGATCCGATCTAAGATGCAGACCTCATCTAACCATATCGGTCAGCATTGCTCCATTATGTTCCCATGTTTATCTCCGCTCTTCTTCTCTTCTATGACTCATGTAACATATGCCTCTTTAATTACTGCTATCTCAGCTATGCTCTTCTGATGGACTTTCTGATGTACTTATTGCTTCTCAAACACAGCCTAAATAAGGAGTGCCTCAATTAGGATAGACACAGCCATGTACTATGCATATATAAGTCCAGGTAGCTCAACTGGTAAAACCCCAGTCTTGTTTACTTGGATCTCACACCTAACCAGTGTGCTCTACCAATGGGACTCAGTTAACCTCCTCTCTATTGCTTACCAAGCAACTCTATGCCTTTGATAGGCTATCTCTCCCCTCTGAAGATAAGAAGAAGTCTTTCAGTTTCACTATCCCCCTACAAAGTCGTTTGTTGGCTTTTCCATTTCATTGACTGAGTAAAGAGACCAAGCCCTAGCTGCCACAGGAATGCAACACTGGATGGGCAGATCAGTAGGAGCTGGTGGAAGTAAAATTGAAGCATTCAAGGATCCTGGGGAATATGATGGATCAAAGTCCTAGTTCAATGAGTGGTGGATTAAAATGAGATCCTGGCTATGATCAAACCTATTTTTCCTGACAAAGGCCAGGTACAATGACAAATCAGATAAGATAAATCCAATTGTGGGAGAACAAGAGTACAACATCAAACTCATAGAAGGAATGAGGGCATACTGTTGTGACTCCAGAGGCAAAAAGGAGGCCCATGGGTGTAATCAGAGCTAGAGAAGCTATTGGAAGGGAGATCCTCCTTCAAGACATGGGGAGAATTTGAGCAAGAGTTCAAAGGGCTGATGAAGCCAATACTCTATTGGGATTGGGCAATGGTGAACATCATCAAATTAAAACAAGGGATGACATTGACATATTTCTAACAAAATGACAGGCTGCCAACAATTGCATCAACCTGTTGGATGAACAAAGAGTCCTCCTTCTCGAACAAGCTGTAAATGATGATATATGGCAAGAACTCTTCTGAATGGATGCATGGTCCTTACATATATATCTCCACCATGCTTACTCAGATCTGGAAGATTGGAAAAGCCTTTGAGGCCTATAGAATATATACTGGGCAAGCAATGGGAAAGCTGACAACATATGCACTGCAAAGAACTGTGGCTGCTTCCTCCTCCTCCACAAACTTGCCAAAAGGAGCATGTTTTAACTGCAGACAGATGGGACATCTCTTGAAAGAATGTCCAAAACCAAAGATCTCTTGCCTCAAATGTAAATGGCTTGGAGTCAAGTATAAGAAGGAATGCTGGAAAGGTAACTGAAATGCCAGAGGTGCAAAGACGTCACCAGCTCCTGAAAGAAGTGTTATGAATCCAGCCTAGACCCTTGTCTTCCCACATTTCACAACCTGTCATCACACGCCCTTACTGCATGTTTAGCTAGATGCCTTATGAGAGCTTCCGGTTCATTTCTATTTATACTATCGATGATGTCATGGTCTAGACCATGACATGTTCTCTTATCTTTACCTCATCACTATCTATTGACATCATAGAACACTCTAGTCCACCTCATATAGTACACATGCCTCCTCCTCATATAGTGATGTCATATGGTCTGTACACTGTTGTAGATAGTATTTAATAGTAGTGATCCAGTGGTAAAGCCCCCTAGCTTTATTCACTTGATCTTTCCACAATCATCTGAAGCTTCTGAAGTTCCACCCTTGCCCAGTTTGATAAGAACATCAACTATGATCTGACAATGAAGTCCTTCACTCTTGAAGCAAGCTCATCCCTGTTTGCCCTCAACCAATGAACTAGGACTCTCTTCCTCCCTTAGATTAAGGGGAAGACATTTGACCAGATGCAGGAGTACTTTATGTGAAGGGCCTTCCAGCAGAAGGGAAAAGGGAAGGTGAACTGAAACCAGAAAAACAGCTTACCAACAATAAGTATTTCTTCTTGGATACCATGGACACTAGTGAACCCAGCTTTCCAGACATGATTTTCAATACATGGTCAGAGGTGTCTCTTGATGAGCATGGTACAGACCACACATACACACTTGATTCCTCTTCCAATAAAATCAAGAAGGAAGAAATCCCTTTTCTAGAAGAAATATTTACCAGATCAGTGAGAACACAAGATGAAATCTCCTTAAAGATTTAAATCTTGCCAGATCAGTAGAACCGTGACTGGAAAACAGTAGAAGCTCTCTTAGACAGTGGTGCTAACATAACCTTTATTGACAAGATATGGGCAGAACAACATATAATCTCCATGAGAAAGTTATGCTACCCCATATCAGTCATCAACGTTGATGGGACCCAGAATTCAGCAGGCCAAATTACCCATGCTGCTCAGGTCCAAATCATGTACAATGGTCACTGACAAAGGATAGAGGCAGAAGTCATGGACATTGCCATCTTCCCTCTTGCAATTGGCTTTAATTGGCTGAAGAAGCACAATCTGGAGATCAACTGGAGAACCGGAGATCTGAAGTTCACACATTGCCTATGATCATGCCTTATGCTTCAGGACAACAGCAAATTTCTCATGACATGTGATAAGGAAGAGCAAGATAATGCATGGTCTGTCTATTATATGAGAGCAGCAATAAAAGAACCAAAAGGGTAAGAGAAGAAGTCAGCCACACAACTGGTGCCAGGATGCTTCCACAAATGGTTAAAGATGTTTCAGGAAAAAGATTCTGAAAGAATGCTGATGAAGAAACCCTAGGATCATGCTATAGATCTCAAAGAAACTTTCACCCCAAAGAAGAGAAGACTGATCCTTTTGGGACCTAAGGAACAAGAAGAAGTCTTGACATTTATAGATGAACAATTATGAAAGGGGTATATCTGACCCTCCAAATCCCCCCAAACCTTGCCAGTCTTCATCCCAAAGAAGGATGGAAGAAAATGAATGGTACAGGATTACTGTTATCTAAACAAACACATGGTTCGAAACAACTACCCACTGCCTCTCATTTCTCAGCTAGTGGATAAGCTCAAAGGAGCAAGAAGGTTTACAAAGATTGACCTCAGATGGGGCTACAACAATGTTCACATCAAGGAAGGCAATGAATAGAAGGCCACCTTCGTCTGTTTCAGAGGAGCTTTCAAACCTTTAGTCATGTACTTTGGCCTCTGCAACTCCCCTTCCACCTTCCAAGCAATGATGAATGAAATTTTTGCAGATCTAGAAGATGTGGTGGTTATCTACATTGATGATCTACTCATATTCACCAAAACAGACTCCCAGGAGGAACATGACCATATGGTGAAAGAAGCCCTGAGGAGGTTAGAAGAAACAACCTCTTCACTAAGCCAGAAAAATGTATGTTCTCCATGGAAAAAGTAGAATTCCTTGGAATGACAGTGGGAGTGAACAGAATCAAGATGGACACCAAAAAGGTAGATGCTATCCAAGAATGGCTGAATCCAAAGAACCTCCATGATGTAAAGAGTTTCCTAGGACTTGCCAACTTCTACCACCACTTTATTCAAAACTATGTGGCCATCACCAAACCACTCACCACCTTCACAAAAAAAGATCTCCCCTTCTGGTGGGAATCAGAAGAACAAGAAGCTTTCGACAAGCTAAAGATGGCATTTTCCATGGCCCTAATCCTAGCATTCCCAGATGATGAAACAGAGTATAGACTCCAAATGGACACATCGGATTTCACCACAGGGGCACTCCTGGAAACAAAAAAGGAAGATCACTGGCATCCAGTGGCCTTCTTCTCCCATGCTCTAAATGACACTGAACAGAACTACCTGGTGTTCAACAAGGAAATGCTCAGTGTAATACAGACGTTGGAGAAATAGAGGCACTATCTAGAAGGAGCCTGCTTCCAGTTTGAGATCTGGAATAACCATGCAAATCTCCAGTAGTTTATGCAAAAGCAGGATCTCAACAGACAACAGGCTTGATGGAGCCAATATCTATCTCACTTCAACTATGTCTGGATACATAAACCAGAGATGGCAATGGCCACAGTGGATGCACTCTCTCAAAGAAGCGATCACACAGAAGGAGTTGAGAATGACAATAAAGGCATCCAACTCATTACTCTGGATAAGATCTATTTGACATGTATCAAAGATGATGGGGACAGAATCCTAGATCAGATCTGATTGGAAACCCTACAACTTCAGGAATTGGAGGTCAACCAAATAGAAAACCAGGGGGCAAAGCTCTCAGACAATGGAGTCTTTAGGAAATAAGACAAGATCTTCACACCAGAAAAGGTCTGAATGGCAGTAATGACCACCCATCATGACACACCTGTGGCAGAACATCCAGAAGTGGAAAAAACAATTAGCCTGATCCAGACTCACTACTATTGGCCAGGATTGACCAAAGACATAAAAGAATATGTGGCCAGGTGCCACACCTGTCAGAAAATGAAAACAGGAAACACAGCCTTAGCCAGCAAGCTACAACTGCTGAAACTACCAAGCATGTCATGGGAAGATATCTCCTTCGACCTTCTCACCAATCTACCCATCTCCCATGGCTATGACTTGGTCCTGACTGTAATAGATTGATTTTCTAAAGAAGTAGAATTCATCCCCTGTCAGAAAACCATCATGGCGTTTGAAACTGCCAAACTCTATCTAGAGTGTGTTTGGACAAATAACAGAATTCCCTGGAGCATTGTGTCAGATCGCAGCCCAAAATTTGCCACACAAGTCATGAAGGATCTATGCACACACTCAGAATAAAACTCCATCTATCAATGGCATCTCATCCACAAACAGATGGACAGACAGAGTGCATTATCAGAGACCTACAACAATACCTTTGGTTGTTCATTTGTGACTGAAATGAAAAAGAACAGAGGGAAAGAGGAGAACTGAGTAGTGGGCTTGTAAGTCTGTCCTGATTAAGGGAAAACTCCAAGACAACCAAACTGAGGACCATTGTCCCAGTTGGTGCTTGGTTTATATAGGCATAGCATCATATTTGTACATGTGTGTGCATACTCCTATAAACGTATTTCTAAGAATTGTACCATACAAGCATAATGTGCCATTGGGCAATAAGTAAGACATGTGGGATACACATGTATCAAGAGTCTTCAGAACCTATGTATAAGGTGTTACGAATCCATAAAAGTCTTAAAGACTTAGAAGATTTCTTTCGCTTTCTGCTGACATAAGCCAGGTCACATGACTAACCACGTGACTCATCACATGACAATGAAGATCACATGATCTAGAAGATACTGAACCTTTCGTGATAAGTGTCGCACCCTTGGGCACCATTAGCCTGTTTCCACTTTCCTTATACATGGGGCACTGCTCTTTAATCTCTGTCCTGTGCAATTGGCACCAACATCAGAAGTCACAAATCACACAAGTATTTAATCTCCATTTTTACTTCTCTTCCATTATAGAAGGCACTGCCTTACTGGTTCCAAAGACCCTTGATGTGAAGCAAACCTAACAACTCTGGCTTGCGAGTGTGAGGAACCTTAACGTGGAATAAGAGAGAGAGAGAGGGGGACTGGGGTAGACCGTGTGAGGGCTCTCCCTTATATAGCGATGGAGGGGGGGGTGGACTGAGTGAGCTACCTAGCTGCTTATCCACTTATTAGGTGAAAGTTTCAAGTGAATAAGACTGGGGTTACCAGCTGAGTTCCTTGGGTTTATATATACATAATGTGAGGCTGTACATGGCTGTGTAACTACTCTAATCGAGGCACTGCTTATCTGGGCTGTGCGTGAGAAGCGATAGGTACATCAGAAGAGTCCATCAGAAGAGCATAGCCGAGATATCAGAAATAGAAAATGAAAATTAATAGGGCATGTATAACATAAGGCATGGAATGGAAGCGAGACGGAAATAAGTGTGGGAACATAATTGGGCAGTGCTGACCGATATGGTTAGATGAGATCTGTATCTTAGATCGGATCTGCCACATGTCAGTAAGTGCGAAGGAAAAAGGATAAGTCTGAGGAAAGTGGAAAATGTCTAAGTCCCTTCAGATAAGATCAGTCCCGCAATTGTGCGATATCTGATAAGATACCGGAGAATGCCGAGATAAGATAAGATCATCAATAGGGGTTAAGGATAACCGAAAAAGGAAATCATAATGGGCGGGGTGTTGTATCTACGCTAGTCTTTGCCATTGCTTCTAAGTCTGAAGTATGAAAGTAACGAGCCATTACACCATACCCCTTCTGTGCTCAAGATTCCAGATCGAGCTTCAGGACTTCAAAAGATACTGCACTGCAGCGGAATTCATATGGATTAAAGAGTGTGGGTGTTTCATAGAATGTTTTGTGTGCATCAAGGTGGTGATTCTTCTCGTGGAAATGGGATAGGGCATCTTGGGCATGGGCCAGGTTTCTTCAAGGCTCCCAAGTGCAGCCTTCTTCTCCGTATCCTGCCCAGTGAACGAGGTATTCCCAGCTGTTTCGGCGTCTTCTAGCGTCAACTATGAAATCAACTTCAAATTCTTCTTCACGGTCTTCTGTCACATGAACCAGTCCCGGTTCCTTCAAAGGTTGTCCCTCAAGTCGCTCCTTGTAGGGTTTGACTTGAGAGACGTTGACAGTAGGGTGAATACGCATCGAGCACGGAAGATGTAGTTTAACGGCATTGCGGCCGATTACTTCTATGATGGAGAAGGGTCCGAGCCACTTCTCGGAGAGTTTCTTCGACTGCCGTGTGAGTTGGAGGTGTTCGGTGGCCAGTAGTACTTGATCTCCGATCTTGTACTCTGGTGCTTCACTTCTATATTTATCCGTATGGATCTTCATGTGATCCTGTGCTTTCTTTAAGTTTGCGGATGTTTCTGCGAGTGTTTCTTTGATCTTTTGGGCTAGATCGTCAGCAGCAGGGGCTTTCGAGGTGCCAGGTTCTATTCCCATGCGTGGGGCGTAGGTTCTGGTGACTTCGAAAGGTGTCTTCTAAGTAGAAGCCTGCTTCTTTGCATTGTAACTGAACTGAGCTATTGGAAGCCAGTCAGCCCAATCTTCTTGGTGATCACAGACGAAAAGACGGAGATATTGTTAGAGGTCTCAGTTGATCCTTTCTGTCTGTCCATCTGTTTGGGGATGCACGGCGGTAGAGAGGCAGGGTTTAATACTGAGTCATGCACATAGGTCCTTCATAACCTGCGCGGCAAATTGTGGTCCACAATCTGATACAATACTTCTGAGTATGCCGTGATTTGTCCAAACATGGGTGAGATACATACAGCTGGGCTGTTTGGAGGGCTGTGATCTCCTTCTTGCAGGGAATAAACTCCACTTCTTTGGAGAATCTGTCAACTACCAGGAGAATGGAGTCGTATAGCGACAAAACTGGAAGGTCGGTGATGAAGTCGGCTGATACATCTTCCCATGGCATGTGAGCCAATTCGAGTGATTGGAGTTTGCCGGCTGGTGGCTGATTCCCTGTTTTCATCTTTTGGCACGTGTGGCATCTAGCCACGTATTCTTTGATATCCTTGGTCATGCCGGGCCAATAGTAGTGGCGTTTAACCAAGTCTATAGTCTTCTCGTTCCCAGGGTGTCCTGCTACTGGAGTATCATGATGGAGTCGTAATGTTTCCATCCGATCTTCTGGTGTGACGAATGTTCGTCCTTCTAATTGAAACAATCCTTCCTCATCAAGCTATGCTCCTTGCACTTCTATCTTCTGGACTTCTGATTCTTTGAGCATGAGTGTGTGATTGCGAATTGAATCCTTCAGATTGTCCCCATTATCCGTTATCAGCATCGAGCGGATTTTGTCTGGGGTTATCATGAGCTGGTTGGTGTTATCTTCCTCTTTTCCAACAGCATGATCTTCTCTTCTTGATAGGGCGTTGGCTTTTCCCATTTGGGCTCCTGCTTTATGGACCCAAAGGTAGTTGAATCTAGAAAGGTACTGTGACCATCGCACCTGCTGTCTAGATAGGTTCTGCTTTTGCATAAACCATTGGAGGTTTGCGTGATCATTCCAGATTTTGAAGGTATGCTTGGCTCCTTCGAGATGGTGACGCCATTCTTCTAATGCTCTTATGACGCTGAGCATTTCTTTGTCAAAGACTGGGTAGTTCCTTTCTTCTGGACTCATGGAATGAGAGAGATATGTGACTGGCCTGAACTTCTTGTCTTCTCCTTTGATGGATAGGACTGCTCCTGTGGCGAAATCGGAGGCATCTGTTTCTAGACGATATTCTCTTTCCTGATTTGGGAAGGCTAGTACCGGTGCTGTGACGAACTTCTGTTTTAACTTATCAAAAGCTTCTTGTTCTCTTTCTCCCCAACTGAAGACCTTATCTTTCTTTGTTAGGTCATTCAGTGGCCTTGCGACCTGTGCGAAGTCTTCTGTGAATCTCTGATAGAAGTTTGCCAATCCGAGGAAAGCGTGGACTTGGCGAGTGCTCTTTGGTGTTGGCCAATCTAATATGGTGTCCATCTTTTCTCCTTCCATCTTAATTCCTTCTTGCCCTACTACCATTCCGAGGAAATTTACTTCTGACACCCCAAAGGTGCATTTCTCTGGTTTGGCGAAGAGGTCATTTTCTTCTAGTCTCTCTAGGACTTTTTGCACAACCTTGTCATGCTCTTCTCGGTTTGTGGTTTTGGTGAAGATGAGTAGATCATCGATGTATACCACCACAACATCATCCATATCCGCGAATACTTCATTCATCATCACTTAGAAGGTGGACGGTGAATTCATCAGCCCAAAGTACATTACTAGCGGTTCGTAGGCCCCTTTGAAACAGACGAAGGCTGCTTTCCATTCGTCTCCTTCCTTGATTCGGACATTGTTGTACCCCCATCATAGGTCGATCTTCATGAAGAGTTTGCTTCCTTGTAGTTTATTGACTAGTTGGGCGATTAACAGAAGGGGGTAATTGTTTCAAATGGTGTGTTCATTTAGGTAACAATAGTCTTGCACCATCTGCTTTCATCCATCCTTCTTTGGTACAAAAAATACTGGAGAGGTTTGGGGGGACTTCGAGGGTCTGATGTATCCCTTTTTTAGTTGGTCGTCGATAAAGGCGGCCACTTCTTCTTGTTCTTTGACCGATAAGGGGATCACCCTTCCATTCTTTGGTTTGAAGGTTTCTTTTAGGTCAATGGCGTGATCCCAGGGCTTCCTTATGGGCATCCACTCTGATTCTTGTTATGAGAAGACTTTCATCCATTTCTCGAATCGTTTTGGAATAAGTGCTTCCATAGGTTTCTCTTCTTTTTCTTTCAGGGCGGACCGTACGTAGAATGCTTGCCAGGCTGCTTCTTGGTCCTGTTCTTTTACCCTGTTTATCCATGCTCCCCTATTTTGGAGGAGTAGGCAGCTTCTAGAACACCTAGTCATCTTGACCATGCCCTTCTTCCAGTCGATTTCGGGGTTGTGCTTCTGTAACCACATAAATCCAATTACCAGATTGAACTTGTAGAGGTCGGTGATGTCAGCTATGATCTTTTCCCGATGTCCTTCAAATTCTACCACTATATCCGCAGTGTGAGTGATGTTGCTGGCGGAGTTCTTAGTGCCATCCACATTGAAAACCGGAATGGGGCGTATGAGGGCTTTAAGGGGAACATTGTTTTGTTCGGCCCAGCGTTTGTCAATGAAAGTGACATTGGCCCCACTATCCAACAATGCCTTGGTGGGTAGGAAGTTCTTCTTTTGCATGGAGATCTTTATGTCAAGGATTACTTCATTTCCTTTTATGCTAGCTGACCTTGTGACTAGTGCTTCTGCTTCTTCTGGGACTTCTGGGTTTTCAGTTCTCTTCAAAATTTTCGTGGGAATAGAGGAATCAAGCAAGCATGTAGAGTCTGCTCCGCACTCATCAAGAGACACCCCTGACTGTGAGAGAGAAACTTCTGAAATAGATACATCGTCTTCTGTTAGAACTGAAAACTTATTGTTCGTGGCGGAGGCTGGCCCAGTCCTTACTCTGCCTTGGCTTTTCCCTTAAGCCTGGCTTCCAACTTCCTAAGGAGTCTTTCTTCTTGATCTCTTGAAAGTCCTTCGATGCGAGGGTTTTCATCTGCCACTTCCCAAGATGTGGCCCCTCTATCCTTCTTCTTCTCAGCTCCTTGGGCATTTACTTTTGCCTTGGAGCATTCCCTCTTGTGTTGGCCTCCGCCCCACTTATATTCAGCACAGGTGTTCTTCAGCTATTTGCAATCTCGAGTGAAGTGTCCTTCTTTCAGGCAGTTGAAACATTTGCCTGGCTTTGGTGTTGATGCGGCTGCCGCCATCTTTGCTTCTCTTGGTGCCCATTTCTTTTCCTTCTTTCCAAGATTAGAGGCTATTTTATATACCTCGTGGTTCTTCCCTATCCTCCTTATCTCCTTGATGGTTCCTTCAATGGTTCGACTTCTTTTTCCTTGGTAGAAGAGTTCTTGCCGGATGGAGTCATTTACTTGTGACTCTAGAAGCTTTACTCCATGCTTGTCATCCAGCTGAGCTTTGATTTGGAGTGTCCTCCATTGCGCTAGGAAGGCATCAATGTCCACATGTCCTTGAGAGAGTGCCTTAATCTCCTGCATGGACTCATCTTCGAGGAGTTGAGATCGGAAGATGTCTTCTACAGTTCTTGCAAACTCTTCCCAGTTTGCAAACCTAATCTTGTTTTCGTGAATCTGGGCCAGTTCTGCTTCTGCCCAGCTTCCTGCCTTTCTTCCCTTCATTCTGGAGAGGACCACAAACATACACATTTCTAGGTTGTCCACCATTACAGTCTTTCCCATGTGATCCTTCATTATTCCCCCGGACATATCTTTTGCCAGCTGGGAGAAGTATCAAGGGTTAGCTTTGATGAAGGTCTTTATCTTTGACCACCATTCTTCGAATTTCTTCTGATCACCATAAAAGTCTCCTGGATCGGCGAAGATCTGAATTTTTGAAGTGGGCATTACAGATCCTTCTCCTCCTGCACCCATATTAAAGAAGTGTGAGAGGTTCCTTATTGTGTCTTCAGCCAAGATGGCCCTGTCTTCTGTTTCTTGTAACTTCTTATCTGCTCGTTAAGCAGCTTCTTCCATCGTTTGCCATTGCAGATGGAGATTTACAACTTCGTTTTCGAGGGAGGCAATCCGGCCCATCAAGGAGTCGAAATCGGCTTGGGAAAGTGTTGCCATTTTTTCTTCTGGGTGAGGTTCCTGGCTCGAAGCGTTTCTTTTCTTCTAGAGCAGATATAAAGAGTGTCCTTCTCTTTTAGTATCGGGAACTTTGAAAACAGATCAATCGTCCTACTTCCTAACTTCTTTTAAGCTAGAGCGCAGCCTCAAATAACCGTCTTTGGTCAGGCAGTCTCTACGCTTCTTCTGAGGGATGGGGTTGTATCACCTCTCCCTTCTTTTGGAGATGACGACGGGAGAAGGGGTTTGTGGAAGTGATACCTCTACTTCTTCTTCTTTCACAGTATGTATGGCTGCCCCACCTAACAAATCTTCTATCGCCCTCGTACCAGCTGATTCCAATCCAAGGGCCCTTGCTTCTTCCGCGAGCACTATGGTCTCTAAGATGAGGAATTCCGGTTTCACCTCCTTGTAGAATGAATTGACGATACTTCTTCCAGAGTTGAACCTCTTTTTCTGGATAGTGACTGCAGCGTTGATGGCTTGTAGGAAAGTGCGGGCGTCCTTGAGGAACTGCAGGTGTTTTTGCTCTTCTTCTCTTGAGTGATGAGGAGGAGAGATGGAGGAAGCGCTTGAGAAAATGCCAGACACTGGCGAGCTTAGTAATCACTGTGTTTAAGTAGAGGGTACGTTCCTGTTCACTAATGTCTTGGTTTCTTCTGCAATGGGTACAGACTTGTAACGGCTCGTTACTTTCATGCTTCAGACTTAGAAGCGATGGCAAGAACCGGCATCGACGCACAGCCCAAACCTTTACAGCTTTGACAGCTATCTTATCTTATCTCGGCAATCCGCGGTATCTTATCAGATAATCGCGCGATAGCAAGGACTTAGTCGTTTTTCTCTCTCCTTTTACTTTCCCGTGCTTTCGCTGACGTAATGCAGATCTGATCTAAGATACAGATCTCCTCTTCCATATCGGTCAGCATTGCCTTACTATGTTCTCACGTTCATCTCCGTCTCTTCCATTCTTATGCCTCATATAACACATGCTCTTTCCATTACCGCTATCTCGGCTATGTTTTCTGATGGACTTTCTGATGTACTTATCGCTTCTCACGCACAGCCTAGATAAGGCCCTGCTCGATTAGGATAGACACAGCCATGTATCGTTGCATATATATAGCCGGGTAGCTCGACTGGTAAAACCCCAGTCTTACTTACTTGGATCTCATGCCTACGGCCGTGCTCTACCAGTCGGACTCAGTTTCCCCTCTTACCACCTCCGGCTTTAAAGCACTCTACACCTTTGAAAGGCTATCCCACTTCGAAGGCCAACCCTTGAAGTTTTAAGAAGTCTTCACGTCTCAGACTTGTGTATGGGTTGCTTGGTAGTCTTGTTCAAGTGAAGCGAACCAAACAACTCTGGCTTGCGAGTGCGAGGAACCTTAACGTGGAGTAAGAGAGAGAGAGAGGGGGACTGGGGTAGACCGTGTGAGGGCTCTCCCTTATATAGTGATGGAGGGGGGGGTGGACTGAGTGAGCTACCTAGCTGCTTATCCACTTATTAGGTGAAAGTTTCAAGTGAACAAGACTGGGGTTACCAGCTGAGTTCCTTGGGTTTATATATACATAATGTGAGGCTGTACATGGCTGTGTGACTACCCTAATCGAGGCACTGCTTATCTGGGCTGTGCATGAGAAGCGATAGGTACATCAGAAGAGTCCATCAGAAGAGTATAGCCGAGATATCAGAAATAGAAAATGAAAATTAATAGGGCATGTATAACATAAGGCATGGGATGGAAGTGAGACGGAAATAAGTGTGGGAACATAATTGGGCAGTGCTGACCGATATGGTTAGATGAGATCTGTATCTTAGATCGGATCTGCCACATGTCAGTAAGTGCGAAGGAAAAAGGATAAGTCTGAGGAAAGTGGAAAATGTCTAAGTCCCTTCAGATAAGATCAGTCCCGCAATTATGCGATATCTGATAAGATACCGGAGAATGCCGAGATAAGATAAGATCATCAATAGAGGTTAAGGATAACCGAAAAAGGAAATCATAATGGGCGGGGTGTTGCATCTACGCTGGTCTTTGCCATTGCTTCTAAGTCTGAAGCATGAAAGTAATGAGCCGTTACATGATGCACATTGCATCCTCATGTTCTACTTATCACCCAATGGTGTATTATGCTCATATGGTACGATTTCTAGAATTACACTTATGGTAGTTAGGCCACAACATGTACATACAATCCCATGAATATATAAACCAAACTGCTTTGCTGAGGACGATTCCTCAGTTAAAGTAGTTTGGTGGTGCAGACCTCTAAAGTCAATACACCCTGAGTTTCATTACTCTGTTCTCTTCTTTTTTTTAAAGTCACTAGTTGGCTTTTCTGTTTCATAAGGCAGTGCCTTCTGTAATGGAAGAGAAGTGAATGGAGATTAAATACTCATTCTTGTGGACTTCTGATGCTGGTGCCAGTTGCACAGGATGGAGATTAAAGGGCAGTGCCCCATGTATAAGGGAGGAGAGGGATGGACTAGTGGCATTCAAGGGTGTGACACTTGTTGTGAAGGATTTCAGGTTTCTTCTAGGTCAGGTGACCTTGGCTTATCATGTGATGTCACTTACCACATGACTTGGGTTAAGTCAGAGGAAAAGGAAAAAATCATCTAAGTTCAGACATGAACTTTGAGTTCATAACAGTGACCACCAGAATGACTGGAGCAAATGGCTTCCTATCACTCAATTCTCCTATAACTCAAAGAAGCAAGCTTCTTCTCAGAAAACACCTTTTGAAGCCACCTACACTTACACCATGAGAATGGGAATAGAACTGGGAACTTCTAAAGCCCCAGCAGCAGACAAACTCACTCAAAAGATCAAGCAAACTCTCACAGAAACATCTACAAACCTACAAAAAGCTCAGGAAGCAATGAAAAAACAAGCTAACAAGCATTGATCTGACACCCTAGAGTATAAGATCAGCAATCAGGTGCTGCTTACTATAGATAATCTCTGCTTGACACAAGAATCACAGAAGCTCTCTGAGAAGTGGCTAGGCCCCTTCCAGATCATAAAGATTATTATCCAAATACCATTAAATTACTTCTTCCTTCTTAGATAAAAATACATCTGGTGGTAAATGTATCACAGATCAAACCTTACAAGGAACGCCTAGATGGCCAACCCATACAGAACCTGGGACCAGTCCTAGTGATCAAGGACCTGGATGAAGAATATGCAGTCAATTTCATAGTAGATGTAAGAAAACAATGGAACAGATGGGAATATCTGGTGTATTGGCATAGATACTTAGAAGAAGACCACACTTGGGAACCTGAGAAGAATCTCACCCATGTCAAGGAGGTGATAGCAGAATTCCATGAGAAAAACCCCAAGCTCCACCTATGCAAGGCATTCTATGAAAACTTTGGCCTAGAAAATCCTTACAAAACCCTTTTCATATGCACTGTTACTTTCACATCCCCCCCAACCACCCAATAGAGTCTTCGATAGAACTTGAAGACCATGAGAAGGGGATGGTGTTACATACTCAAAAGTTCACATTCAAACTTAGACATTTTTACCTTTTTCTGACAAACCACAATCACATGACTAATCCTGTGATACATCACATGATGATGCAAGGTCATATGACCTAGATACACCTGTGACCAAGTGTCAAATCCTTGGGCACCACCAGCCATTCCTTTCTTTCCTTATATGAGGGGCACTGCCCTTTTCATCTCCATTCTGTGCAACTGGCACTGACATCAGAAGTATTCTCTACATGTTTATTTAATTTCCGACTACTTCTCTTCCATTACAGAAGGCACTGCCTTAATTGGTTCTGACAACCCTTGATGCACATGCATCCCTCATATCTCTCTTATCATTCAATAGTGTATTATGCTCACATAGTTCAATTTTAAAAAATACATATATAGAAGTATGAACACACATGTACAAACACTACCTATAAATATATAAGCCAGGCTGCTTTGCTGAGGACAATTCCTCAGTCAAAGTAACTTAGTGGTGTAGACCTTAAAAGTCCAACCCTGAGCCCTTTACTCTGTTTTTCCTTTCCTCTCTAAAGTCACTAGTTGGCTTTTTCATTTCACCAAGTACAAAGTTGAAGAGATCCTAGACTTTAAGATTAATCAGAGAAGGTGACAATGCCAACTCCTATACTTAGTCTGAAGCAAATCTACTTCTATCTTCTGAAGTGGAGTCTATAAGTGGAACATCAAATATGGACTGGAGTAGGCCATGTGAAGGCTCTTCTGAGGGATTAGACTGAGTGAGCCCACTAATCTTTACAATCACTGGTTAGGCAAAAGTATTAAGTGAACAAGACTAAGAAGCTACTGGTGCTCCTGAAATGAAAAAGCCAATCAATGACTTTTAATGTGAAGAGGAGGGATCAAGTTCAGGCACTCAAAGTGACTTGTTAGGTCAACTGGCAAGTTACTCAAACTGAGGAGTTCCCCTCAGTCGAGCAACCCTTATATATTGGGTGAAGCATCTATATACATGTTTGTATAGATACCATTTTTGTATTTCTAACAAATCATACCATAGAAGCATACTGCACATGTCATCAGAGATAAGAGATAAGAGCATGAGGTATATGCATGTAGGAAGTCTTTGGAACCAATAAGGCAGTGCCTTCTGTAATGGAAGAGAAGTAGAGTGGAGATTAAAGGATCATGTAAGTAATACTTCTTGTCAGTTGGTGCTCATTGTTACAAATTCAAAAGTTCATGTCCAAACTTAGACACTTTTTGCTCTTTTCCCTGATATAAGCAAAGTCATGTGACTAACAACATGACTCATCACATGATGATGAAGATCACATGATCTAGACAAGACCAAATCCTTTGTGACAAGTGTCACATCCTTTGGGTACCATTAGCCTGTTCTTCTCCTTCCTTATATGTGAGGCACTGCCCCTTTAATCTCCACTCTTACCACAGAAATGGGCATCAGAAGTTTCACTAACACATTCATTTCATTTCTGCTCACTTCTCTTCTATAATAGAAGGCACTGCCTTATTGGTTCCAAAGGACCCTTGATACACAATGTATGCTTCTATTCCTTCTTCCTTATCTCTGATGTCATGCCTCATGTCTATGCTTCTATGGTATGATTCCTAGAAATATGTTTATAGTATTTACACAAATATATATATACACAATTCATGAATATATAAGCCAGACAACAAACTGGGGAACCTCCCTCAGTTTGATTGACTTGGTTGTTTCCTCATATAAAGGACAACTTTCTAAGCCAGTTACTCAGTACTCTTCTTCTCTTGTTGTTCTTTTCCATTTCACTTGTTGCACAGGACAGAAATTAAAGAGACAGTGTCCCATATATAAGGAAAGAGGGAGATGGGCTAATGGTGCTCAAGGGTGCAACACTTTGTTGTGAGAGGTTCGAGTCCCATCTAGATCAGGTGATCTTGTATCATGTGGTAGATCACATTGTTAGTCATGTGACTTGGCTTATATCAGTTGAAAGAGAGAAAATGTCTAAGTCAGATATGACTTTTATGAATTCATAACAGCTCCTGTCTACTTTATATACATCTTCTGAAATGGAAGACTTTTTCACAAACTTCAAGGATAGCCTATCTGAAACAAAAAAGCCAATCAATGACTTTCAAGAGGAGGAGGGGTCAAGTAAAGGGCTCAGAGTTGACTTTAAGGTCTACACCACCAAGTTACTTTGACTGAGGAATCATCCTTAGTAAAGCACTTGGGTTTATATATTCATAGGTTTTGTATGTACATGTTTTTGTAAAAATACCATAAGTATAATTTGAGAAATCATACCATAGAAGTGTGCTGTGCATGATGTCAGAGATAAGACAAAAGACATAAGGCATACATGTGTAGAGAAGCTTCAGATCCAGTATGAAATGAAAAAGAACAAGAGGAGTGAGGAGACTGGCTTTAGAGGTTGTCCTTTATACATAGAAATGACCAAGTCAATCTAACTGAGGAACATTCCCCAGTTAGATTGACTGGTATATGAAACGAAAACAGAACAAACACCTTATGAACTCCTATCCACTTAAGGACCAGAGCAAAGGGCAAGTGGTGGTGACTGTCAAAGTCTACCGGGAAAGAGGAGAACTGAGTAGCGGCCTTGCAAGTCTGTCCTGATTAAGGGAAAACTCCAAGACAACCAAACTGAGGACCGTTTTCTCAGTTGGTGTCCTGTATATATATTCATAGGATCGTATTTGTACATGTGTGTCATAGCTACCATAAACGTATTTAGAGGAATCGTACCATAAGAGCATAATGTGCCATTGGGCGATAAGTAGACATGAGGATGCGTCGTGCATCAAGGGACTTCGGAACCAATAAAGGCAGTGCCTTCTGAAATGGAAGAGAAGTAACGGAGATTAAATAGTCGTGTAAGTCGTTACGTCTGATGCCGGTGCCAGTTGCACAGGGCGGAGATGAAAGGGCAGTGCCCCAGTATAAGGAAAGTAGGAACGGGCTAATGGTGCCCAAGGGTGCGACAGTTGTCGCGAAGGATTCGGTGTCTTCTAGATCATGTGATCTTCATCGTCATGTGATGTGTCACGGGGTTAGTCACGTGACCTGGCTTATGTCAGTTTGAAGGCGAAAAACGTCTAAGTCATCAAGACTTTATTGAGTTCGTAACAGTATATATATTCATAGGGTTTTGTTTATACATGTATGGTCATACTTCTATTTAGGTGTTTTTAAGGAATCATACTATATAAGCATAATATGCCATTGGATGATAAGTAAACATAAGGATATGTCATGTATTAAGAATCTTCAGAATCAATAAGACAGTGCCTTCTGTAATGGAAGAGAAGAATGGAGATTAAATAGTTGTATTAGGCATGCCTTCTGATGTTGGTGCCAGTTGCACAAGACAGAGATGAAAGAGGCAGTGCCTCACATATAAGGAAGGAAGAGATGAGCTAATGGTGCCCAAGGGTGCAACACTTGTTGTGAAGTTCAGTGTTCTCTTCTAGGTCATGTGACCTTGTATCATCATGTGATAGGTCATATTGTTAGTCATGTGACTTGAATTATGTCAGTCAAAAGTGCAAAAACATCTAAGTTCAAACATGTTTATAACACCATCCCCTTCTCATGGTCTTTAAGTCCCATCGAAGACCCTATTGGGTGGTTGGGTGGGATGTGAAAGTGATGGCGCATACAAATAGAGTTTTGTAGGGGTTTTCTAAGCTGAAGATTTCATAGAATGCCTCCCGTAAGTGAAGCTTGGGGTTTTTCTCATGGAATCCTGCTATCACCTCCTTGACATGGGTGAGATTCTTCTCAGGTTCCCAAGTATGGTCTTCTTCCAGATATCCATGCTAATGCACCAGATATTCCTATCTGTTCCATCGTTTGTGTGTGTCTACTATGAAGTTGACTTCATATTCTTCATCCAGGTCCTTGGTCACTAGGACTGGTCCTGGGTTCTGGACAGGTTGGCCATCAAGGCAATCCTTGTAAGGTTTGACCTATGATACATTTACCACTGGGTGTATTTTGATGTGGGAAGGAAGGAGTAGTTTAATGGCATTTTGGCCAATAACCTGTATGATTTGGAAGGGTCCCAGCCACTTCTCAGAAAGCTTCCATGATTCTTACAGTAAGCAGAGATTGTCTGTAGCAAGCAGTACCTGATCACCTAGTTTGTACTCAGGGGCATCAGATTGGTGCTTGTTGGCTTGTTTTTTCATTGCTTCCTGTGCTTTTTCTAAATTTGCAGATGTTTCTGCGAGGGTTTGCTCAATTTTCTGAGTGAGTTCATCTGCCACTGAGGCTTTAGAAGTGCCAGGTTCTATTCCCATCCTAGGTGGGTAAGTTCGTGTGACTTTGAAGGGGGTTTTCTGTGAAGAAGCTTGCTTCTTTGAATTGTAGGAAAATTGAGTGATAGGGAGCCATTTGCTCCAGTCATTCTGGTGGTCACAAATGAACAACTGAAGGTACTGTTGTAGGTCCCTAATGATTCACTCTGTCTGCCTGTCCATTTACAGGTGTGATGCCATGAAAAGACATGGTTTTATTCCTAGGTGAGTTCATAGATCCTTCATTACTTATGCAGCAAACTGTAGGCCGCAATCTGATACGATGCTTCAGGGTAGTCCATGATTCATCCAAACATGCTCTAGGTAGAGCTTGGCAGTTTCAAATGCCATGATGCTTTTTTGGCAGGGGATGAATTCCACTTCTTTGGAAAATCAATCCATTACAGTAAGAACCAAGTCATGACCATGGGAGATGGGTAGATTGGAGAGGAAATCGGCAGAGATATCTTCTCATGGCATGTTTGGCACTTCCAGCAGTTGTAGCTTGCCAGCTGGGGCTGTGTTTTCTGACTTCATTTTCTAGCAAGTGTGGCATCTGGCCACATAGTCTTTTACATCTTTGGTCATTCCTGGCCAATAGTAGTGAGCCTGAATTAGGCTCATGGTCTTTTCCACTCCTGGATGTCCTGCCATGGGTGTATTGTGGTGGGCAGTCATTACCATCATTCAGACCTTTTCCAATGTGAAGACTTTGTCTTCTTTTCTAAAGACTCTGTTGTCTAAGAGCTCTGCTCCTTGGTTTTCTATATTAAGGACCTCTGATTCCCGAAGTTGTAAGGTTTCCGATTGGATATAGTCAAGTATTCTGTCCCCATCATCTTTGATACATGTCAAACGGATCTTATCCGGGGTTATGAGTTAGATGCCTTTATTGTCATTCTCAACTCCTTTTGCATGGTTGCTTCTCCAGGAGAGTGCATCTGCTATGGCCATTGCTGTCTCTGGTTTATGCTTCCAGACATAGTTAAAACATAATAGATATTGGCTCTATTGAGCCTGCCTTCTGTTGAGATCTTGTTTTTACATGAACCACTGGAGGTTTGCATAGTCATTCCAGATCTTGAACTGGAACTGAGCCTTTTCTAGGTAGTGTCTCCATTTCTCCAATGCCCTGATGACACTCAGCATTTCTTTGTCAAACACTGGATAGTTTCTTTCAGTGTCATTAAGGGCGTGAGAGAAGAAGGCGATGGGGTGCCATCATTCTTCTTTTTTCGTTTCCAGGATTTCCCCTGTGGCAAAATCTGATGCATCCGTTTGAAGTCTATATTCTGTTTCATCATCTGGGAACACTAGGATGGGGGCTGTGTAGAACACTTCTTTGAGCTTGTCAAAAGCTCCTTGTTTTTCTGACTTCCACTGAAAGGGCAAGCCTTTCTTTGTAAGGCAGGTCAAGGGCTTCACAATGGATGTGTAGTCTTTGATGAATCAGTGGTAAAAGTTGGCTAATCCAAGGAAGCTTCATATGTCATAGAGGTTCCTGGCTTTTGGCCAATTTTGAATTGCTTCCACCTTTTTGTTGTCCATCTTGATTCCCTCTTTTCCTACTGTCATCCTGAGGAATTCTACTTCTTCCATGGAGAACGTGCATTTTTCTGGTTTAGTGAAGAAGTCGTTTTCTTCAAGCCTCTTTAGAACTTTTTTCACTACTTGATCATGCTCCTCCTGGGAGTCTGTCTTCATGAATATAAAGAGGTCATTGATGTAGACCACCACCACTTCTTCTAGATCTGTGAAGATCTCATTCATCATGGCCTGGAAGGTAGAAGAGGGTGGCTATCTCTGCAATGATATACAAGGGACTTCTTTTAGTCTCCTATTGACCTAAGGTCTTACTTCTTGGCCTTCTTCAAAAGGTAGGAAGCCCTGAGGGGGGAGTGAGGATCTGCTCTCACTTTGGATGTATATGGGTACTTCCTTCTTGCCTGCTTCTGTTTCAGGCCTTCTTCTATCTGTATACCTCTCTCCAATCTTTCTTTTCTCCCTCCTAAGGGTTGACGTCCTTCTCTCAACTCATTCAGACAATATATGTGATCCCCACTGTATATATCTAGTAGGTCCACTAACCCATGAAGTTCCAATCCTTTTTCTTCAGTTAAGGTCACCAAATACTCTGTTTCCAGAAGGAGGTACAGGCCTTGGAGTTCTTCAAAGAAGTTGGGGGCGAGTTGATTGAGATGCTGTCTCCTTTGTGCCTGCTCAACGAGGTCAGTGATGCTCTGGATGAAGAGGCCAACCTCTGCTTTGAATTTCTTGTGGGAGGCTACTACCTCCAGGTTGAGCAGTGCCGGTTCATTGGTGAAGAGATCTGTTGAGGGAGTGGAAGAAATAGAAAAGTACAGGGAGGGCACTAGTCCTGTAAGTACTTGGTGAGGGTAAAGATTCATATAGACATTACTTCTTTAATTGTCCAATGATTACAGCATCTGGTTCTTCAGGGGATGGCCTTCAGTAAAGTCTGTTGACGATGGTAAAGTGGGTAGTTAGATTGAAGTGAAATGAAAAAGAACAAGAGGAGTGAGGAGACTGGCTTTAGAGGTTGTCCTTTATATATGGAAACAACCAAGTCAACCTAACTGAGGGATGTTCTCCAGTTAGATTGACTGGTATATATATTCATAGGGTTTTGTTTATACATGTATGGTCATACTTCTATTTAGGTGTTTTTAAGGAATTGTACTATATGAGCATAATACACCATTGGGCGATAAGTAAACATGAGGATATGTCATATGATATGTATATCAAGAATCTTTGGAACCAATAAAGCAGTGCCTTCTGTAATGGAAGAGAAGAAGAATAGAGATTAAATAGTTGTGTTAGGCATGCCTTCTGATGTCAGTGCCAGTTGCACAGGATGGAGATGAAAGAGGCAGTGCCTCACATATAAGGAAGGAAGAGATGAGCTAATGGTGCCCAAGGGTGTGACACTTGTTGTGAAGTTCAGTGTTCTCTTCTAGGTCATGTGACCTTGTATTGTCATGTGATAGGTCACATTGTTAGTCATGTGACTTGGATTATGTCAGTTGAAAGTGCAAAAATGTCTAAGTTCAAACGTGTTTGTAATATAGTAAGACAGTGTCTTCTATAATGGAAGAGAAGTAAAGTGGGAATTAAAGGAGTGTGTATTGTGAAACTTCTGATGTCAGTGCCAGTTACACAGGATGGAGATTAAAGGGCAGTGCCCCACATATAAGGGAAGAGAGAATGGGCTAATGGTGCCCAAGGGTGCAACACTTGTTGCAAGGATTTAGTTTTCTTCTGGATCATATGATCCTCATCATCATGTGATGAGTCATGTGGTTAGTCATGTGGTTAGTCATGTGACCTGGTTTTCATCAGTTGAAAGCAAGAAAAATGTCTAAGTCAAGGATGACTTTTATAGATTTGTAACACTATCAAAGGTATAGTGTTGCTTTATCAGCAAGAGAGGATGAGGGAACTGAGTCTGGCTGGTAGAGCACTGGGTTTCCAAGTGAGATCCAAGCAAACAAGACTGGGGTTTAGCCAGTCAAGTTCCTTGAGCTTATATATATCAAAGGAAGTATGTATAACAGCTTGTTACTTTCACACTTCAGACCTAGAAGTGATGGCGAGGACCGGTATAGATGCCCAACCCAAACCACTACGCCTTTGACAGGCCAGAAGAGCTTATCTTATCTTATCTCGGCAATCTGTGGTATCTTATCAGATATCGCACGATCGCAAAGGACTTAGTTGTTTTCTTCTTTCCTTTCCCTTTCCCACACACTTGCTGATACATGGTAGATCTGATCTAAGATATGGATCTCATCTAGCCATAACAGTCAGCACTGCCCATTATGTTCTCACGTTCATCTCTGCCCTCCTTCTCTTCTATGACTCATGTAACACATGCCTCTTTAATTACTGCTATCTTGGCTATGCTTTCTGATGGACTTTTCTGATGTACCTATCACTCCTCACACACAGCCATGTACTATGCATATATAAAGCTGGGTAGCTCAACTGGTAAAACCCCAGTCTTGCTTACTTGGATCTCACATCTAACTGGTATGCTCTACCAGTCAGACTCAGTCCTCCCTCCCTCACTGCTTATCAAGCAACACTATGCCTTTGATAGGCTATCCTCTACAAGGGCCAATGCTATACGCCATTCTTCAGAAGTTATAAGAAGTCTTCATGTTTCAGTATGTACATGTTTGTGTATCTACCCTAATTGAGTATGGCCTTATCTTGGATGTGTATAAGAAGTGATAAGTACATCAGAATGTTCAATCAGAAGACATAGATTTACATAGCCATGAAATGGAAGAGACAGAAATGAAAAGGACATGTTATGGGTATTGAAACAGAACTACTTCTAAGAACTTCAAGAGTAGCCTTTCAAAGGCATAGTGTCGCTTATGTGAGCAAGGAAGGAGGGGAGAACTGAGTCTGACTGGTAGAGTACACTTGTTAGGTGTGAGATCTGTTATAAATCCAAAAGTCCACATCTGGACTTAGAAGTTTTCACTTTCTTGAATGATATAATCCAGGTCACATGACTAACAACATGACTCATCACATGATGATAAAGATCACATGATCTAGACAAGAATGAATCTCTCACAATAAAGTGTTGCACTTTTGGACACCACTAGCCTGTCCCTCTCTTTTCTAATACATGGGGCACTGCCCTTTTCATTTCCGCCGTATACTATTGACACTGGCATCAGAAGTCTCAGAAGTCTCTCACACATGACTATTTAATTTCCATCTCTTCTCTTCCATTACAGAAGGCACTGTCTTATTAGCTCCAAAGACCCTTGATGCACATGCATCACTCATGCCTTACTTATTGCCCAATGGCACATTATGCTCTTATGGTACGACTTTTCGAAATATGATTATGATAATTAGGATACACATGTACAAACATATGCGATGAATATATAAGCTAGGTTGCTTTGCTGAGGACGATTCCTCAGTCAAAGTAACTTGACAGTGCAGACTCTAAAAGCCCCTGAGCCCTTTACTCAGTTCTCCTATACAAAGTCACTAGTTGGCTTTTTCATTTCAAGATCCAAGTAAGCAAGACTGGAGTTTAGCCAGTCGAGCTCCTAGAGTTTATATATACATAGTACATGGCTGTGTCTATCCTAATCGAGGCACTAGCTTATCTGGGCTGTGTATGAGAAATGATAAGTACATCAGAAAGGTCCATCAGAAGACATAGCCAGATATCGGTAATTAATAGTGCATGTGATACATGAGGCATAGAATGGAAGCAAGTAGAGATGAATGTGTGAACATAATTGGGCAGTGCTGACTGATATGATTAGATGTCATCTGTATCTTAGATTGGATCTTCCACATGTCAGTGAGTGTGTGAGAAAGGGGGAAAGCAACTAAGTCCTTGTGATTGTGTGATATCTGATAAGATACCAGAGATTGCCATGATAAGATAAGATAACATCCTTTTGGCCTGTCAAAGGTGTAATGGTTTAGGTTGTGCATGTATGCCAGTTTTTGCCATTGCTTCTAAGTCTGAAGTATGAAAGTAACTGAAGCGGACAACCAACTCGCTTAGTTGTGCACTGAACATCAGCCTCTATATCCTAAAGAGAAGGGGGAAGAGTGTAGCAGGGAGGAAGAGATGGATGCTTCAAAGATGTAACGAGCCATTACAGATATAAGGTATAAAATGGAAGAGACAGGAATGAAGGTGAAAACATAATATGCAGTACTGACTGTATATAGATATATGAGATCCAGATTGAGAGATCTGATCTGTACCATTTGTCAGCTAGTGTGGGGAAAGGAAAAGAGTTAAGTTCAAAAGATAAGATGGCATATAATGTAATTGTGTGATAAGATTTGGAGATTGCTGTGATAAGATAAGATAAGATGTTTGGGCATCTAATTGTCTTCAGGGGCTGTCAAAGCCTAAAGTAGGTGAGTGGTTGTATCTATACCAGTCCTTGCCATTACTTCAAGGTCTGAAGTGTGAAAGTAACAAGCTGTAACATCTTCAGATATGGCTGTGTATAGCCATATATGTAAATACTTCTATCATATAACTGTGGCTATTTAAAGGCCATATCAGTGTTCTTCTGATAAGAGAACATATACATAAGGCATGGTACATCAAATGAAAGAGAAGGCACTGTCTTCTATCTAACTCCATGGCAACCTCATATGCCACTTCTGGACTTCTAAGTCCTAAGATCAATCTATGATCCAATCTTCTTCATCTGACATCTGACCATGATAGGATCTTGCTTCTTGAGATCTGAAATCTCCTTCATATTGCAGATGTCTTCCTTTGAGGGATTCTTCTAAGTGTTGCTGATAGGATCAGGACTTGTAATTGTGCAATAAGGTTTAGAGATTGCTGTGATAAGATAAGATAAGATCATCGAGATCTAATCTTCATCTTCTTCAAAAGAGTGCACCATTACACTGAAGTGATAATGATAGCAATCATTATGTAGTCCACTAGCTTAAGTATGCTAGAACTAGTGATAAGACCTTATAGCTTCTAGCCACTGAATTAGGTAATGTCAAGAACTTAGTATCAGACTTCCACAAGGAGTATCCAGATAAGCCTGGGCCTTTATCTAATTTATAAGTCAATCCAAAATCTCTATTCCTTATACTCCTTCCTCACCTCTGTTTCATAATCCTAATTGGACTATCCTCAGATGATTTTGGACATTTTATTCCAGATATAAGATACTCTTTTATAAAATGAAAAATAAAATACTACTCTATACTTCTCTGTCTACCTCTGAGCTCTTCTCTAAGCTCTCCTTCAACCCAGACCTCTTATCTCCTGTCTCTTTTGATTCCTTATGCAGCTTCTTGAGCTTGTACACCACTTCCTCTATCTCACCCTCCTCTATCTCTGACACCTCCAAGCTCTTGTCATGTCACACCTTGTTTATTTTTAACTTAACCAGCTGCCTAAACAGCCAGCTGGTCTGTCTCTTCTCCTGTTAGATATTGATTGCTTCATCTACTGATCACCCTACACTTTGCATATTTAGAACTTTGCTTCTTATTTTGGTTGTTTGCCACTCTTATGGTGTGTTTCTTGTGTTGTTATTTGTTGTTTCCATCCTTCTATAGTGTCGGAGTTCACTGTCTGCACTTCCCTAGTTTCTGACAGTGAACTCCAGGTAATGTAGTTGAAATACTCTGAATACACCTAGTTTCTGACAGTGAACTCCAGCTGGG
>JBBPTS010000070.1:0-44359 GCA_038094235.1 Fistulinella staudtii | reverse complement strand
AAATTCCTCGAATTCCGGAAGCGATACTGCCTCTTCCCCTCTCATCGCTTCCACACCCCCGAGCGACTCACTCCCATCAAGTGCGCAAAGTGTCCATCAGCCGCGGACGTCTGATCTTGAGAAGGGAGTAATGTCAGGACTCTATTTTTACTTTTCCTTTTGTCTCTTTCTATTGTCACCTTATGTAACCCGTAGTCACATTCTTTTCATCAATCACTCGCTTATCAGTAAGTTCCAGACCGCTCGAGACCAATGACGTAGGTCCGCATTGTTACTGCACTTGTTCCACACCGGATCAATGTGCCGCAGTAGTCAGTAGCGTATATAAGACCCCCGCTGGTCTCCTGTAGTTCCTTAGCTTGGAATCCACTTATTTGCACTGGAACGCGTCTCACTTGAGAGCGCGATTCTGAGCCTTCCCACAGTTTCCAAATAAAGATGATGTCAAGATCGATCGCGCATTACGAGTCGACCAAAGGTAATACAGCATCCTCATGCTTATCTTCAACTTCATTTACTTGGATACGTGGACACTGGAGAACTGGCGCTGAGTTTCGCTATTGAACCCGACGGACAGAGCAAGCTACTTTTCTCGAACTCCAACTTACCGTGACCCCGTGTCCATGCACGTTCCTCCAGTGTTCCCTACTCAGTCATATTCGCTCCTCCATGAACCACAGTCACCCAGGATGGACATGCTTCTTCTCCTGTCCAATGATTCTTTTCTGAATGCAAAATAAACTAGGTCAAACTTGCGAACTTGTGGCTTGAGACTTGAGTAGTGCCATCACTCCCTCAGCCGTCAGATTTCACTGTACTTACCCTTGACTGTAGGTCGCCCCTGAACATATTGCAGCATGGCTGACTGCTCACGCCTCCAGCACCCAAGTTGACACGAGCTCCACGGTCAGCCTCCGGCGCCCGTGACAGCCTCTCACTTTTCGTCCTTGCTAGCCGCTCAGCCAACGTCATGGCACACGGAGTTGCGACCTTTTTCTTCTGTCGTCCAAGATCACAGCCAGTCAATCTCAGGTCCTCGTCAGCTTCGCATCTAACTCCTTCATGTTCGGAATGAAACTACGGATCTTTGCACTACCCATCACTCTCATCCCATATGCCCTGGGGTTTCCGCATCTTGGACACTTTCCGGAATACCAGTCGCTAGTGGGTTTGTCTTCGGAAGAGGTGCGGGCAGTCGCGCGATCCTTCAGTCAAACACCTGGTGCACAACCTCTTCCGCCTCCCGTCACCGACACCTCTGCAAAGCTGGTCAATGATGCAGCTCATTTGTTCTTGGAAGACCAACCTGGAGACATACGGGGTCCTTGCCCAGGTTTAAATACCCTGGCTTCTCATGGCGTGAGTGTGGGATTCGTCTCAGCGACACAATATCGGTGAGCGATGGGGTTCCTTTGCAACAGTATCTGGACCGCACCGGCGTCGCCACTCCAGGAGAAATAATCACTGCTGTCCAAGAAGGTAAACGAACTATGTCCCGGTAATCTTGATCCAGATTTCACGAGCATTGCAGGTTTCAATATGGGGTACAACATGGCCGCCTTCATTACTTATGGGGTACGTCATTGCTCCATTTTTTTACATTCCAACTCAGGGATGGTAGGCATTCATTGTTGATGGAAACCATTTGACAAATTTGATGAGCATTGGTCCGAACACGACGGAAAGTAACGAGCTCACACCCGGGCTTAGTACCCATGGTCATTTTGAAGGTAAACTCGCGTCGTACAAACAGAAGTACGCTCATCGCCGTCGTTTATACCACTCTAGGTGATGCCAGCGCTACTCGGGGAGATTATTATTTCGGAGACAATCATAGTTTCAACGAGACCTTGTTTGACCAAGTAAGTCCAGGGCACCACCAATCGTATATCGCTCATTCATCCATTTCGTAGCTTGTATATACCGCGAATCTTGTTGGAAACGGATTTCTTACCGTTGAATCCTCCTCCCTACAAAAGGCACTCCGCATCAACGACTCTATCGCACGCAACCCAACCTTTGAGTTCGAGACCCCCCGCTACCTCAGTGCATTCACAGAAACATCCTTTCCCCTCGCATTTTTCGTGAGCGATCAGACCCTCGATTCGAGCAAAAACGTCCCACTGGCCAGTGCGCGGAGCTTTTTCCAGGATTACAAGTACCCGGATGGATTCGTTCGCCGTCAGGCTCCGTACGATTTTGCAGAAGCCAGCATCTTGGTGGGCAAGATAGCCAATCTGATCGGCGTGAAACCAGGCCGCAACCAAGGCGTGGGCAACTATGTAGTGAATCCCGACGATGATGGGACCGTATGTACCCTCCTTGTCCCTCGCATTGGAACATAATTTTTCGCTGTTACTGATGCTCTCCAGGTCTGTTATGCGTACCAGAAGCAAGTTCTATTGACGGCTCAGCTATACCCCGATCCAGCACCCGAACTCAAAACAGCGATCAAGGCCAACTTGGCCACGTTCCACCAGACCGTGCTGGACCCCACTTGCGAGCAGCTTTTTCCATACGGGCGGTGACGAGATCTAAGAAGGCGATGGCGGATCCGACGGTGTTCTTCATACTATTCTTAACAGTCGTGTCGTGGGTTTTTAGACGGTGCAGGTTGTTTGGTTTTGACTTTACCCCCTTTCCATTTCGCTTCCCCCAGTACGTCCTTGGCACGGTCACACTGACCGCAGTTTATAACTTTACGACGGCTGTATTTCTCAGTCATTTTTTGTCTGCACACCTGAAAGCAATGCCATTGGCATTTCGATGCACGCAGTCTGAATCTGAAATGTCATTTTTGGAGGTCACGATGGTGCAAAAAAGAAATGAGAGCCCAGAAAGTGAGCAGACACTGAGTGTGTCCTTTTAGCAGTTGGTCGAACACGAAGACGGTCAGCGTGCTTCGAAGATCCAGCTTCAACGACCAAGAGTTGCCCAAAATTGTCTTTTTTTTTTCCAAACGCGCCTGTACCAAGGGGTTCGTCGGGTTGCACTATGAACACAATGACAAGATCAGAAGCGAGGGTTCGTCTGTCCTGTGGACATACCCTTCACGACGGAAAGTGAAGACAATTCGGGAGTGGCATGCTAAGATATCGGGAACAACCTTTCCGGGTAAAAACCACAAACGAACGGAGTTGGATTGTCCTGTTAGAGAAGGGCCAAGTTGACACATCGCACGGCATTCGGGTTCTAAAAACTTGAAGCATCTGGTCGATGATCCAAAGACAACAGGAATCCGAAATTATGGCGCGCACCAACGGTAAATGAAGCGATATAATACAAAACCGAACATGGAGTATGTTCAAACCACCCACCTGTCTCCGTCCGTTTTCTGATATACATTTACGTCGATCTTATCCCCGCTGTCCTCTTTCTTTCACCACTCTCGCTGCACGCGTCCCCGGCGGTGGTGCATACGATGTCCGCCACTCCTCTTCCTGAAAGCGATTCACTACCGCCCTCGCCTTCGTGCCTGGACTGGGAAAGCCAAGTCTAGTTGTTGGCAGGACCACACGCGCTTGGTTTCCAGAACGCGTCCGACGAGGGCTGATCTGGGGCTGCGTCTGCGTCCGTGTTTTCGCCTGAGACTGCGATTGTGCTTCTACCTGCGTTACAGTTGACCTTGAGCGCGTGACCCTTGGCTGAGGGAGAGTGAGCACAGGCCCTGTGTGAAGTGATCCATTGGCCATGCGTCTGATGCGATCCGCGTCCTCATCGTCTTCATCGTCTTCTTGATCCTCGCTATCAGATCCCAATTCAGTCACCTTGGATACGTTGACCTTGGCCTTGACCCCTTCCTCTTCCTCCTTGGCCACAACCTTGATCTCCTCACTTTCTTCAGAAGTTCTTTCTACAACGGCACCCCGCACCAACGTCTCGTGTGTCTCGGCATCGTCCGAGTCGGACGGTTCGTCGTCACCAACGTCTTGCATCCGAGAAAGCCGTTTCTTAATGTCGCTCTCCTGCTCATCGTCAGTATCACCACTATTCTCCCCAGTCCCGTTCTCGACGCTTCCCTCAAGTAACTCTTGCACAACGAGCTCATCCTCGAATGTGGACCGGGTCGAAAGTCTGCCAACTGCCGACTCGGTTGGGGTACGCTCTTCCGCGTCGTTCTCTTCTTGTCCCTCTTCGTTTTGTACATCTTCTTCAAGGGAAGGAAGTACCTCTCCCCCCTTTCCCCTGTCGTTTCCTGGTGCAAATTGCTCGGATCGCATTTGCTGAGGCTCGACCGAACGCAACCGCGATCGCGTATATCGATAAGGTGCATCCGCCGCCGTTGCATTAGTGTGGGCCCTCGCTTTCCGAAGTGTGGATGGACCCGGTTCCGCGGACGGACCACGTACACGCCCTCGGTGCATCATAACGCCTTCTCGAGTTACCACTACTGTTTGCTGAGTGCTAGGTGAGAAAGCCAGGTGAAAAGTAGGTTCCCGGGTCTCAGGCGCTCTGATTGGTGTACGAGGAGCTGGGGCGGCTTCCTTCTCAGAAGACCGAGGTGAAGCAACAAGCGTTGCCTGGGTAGAGGGAGGTGGGCGGGCCTCAGAGGAAAATGGCCTCGGATATTCGACACTGTCCACGTAAAGCATAAGCCGTTGGGAACAGTATCAAGATGATAATTACACGCACTTTTGTAACTCCTCATAATCAAATTCTTTTTGGTATGTGCGATCCCCAAAAAGATCACTGCCTTCAATCTCTTGCGATTCTTCTATATCATCGTTCTGACGAGCCTCTGGTGTTCCTTCCTCATTGCCTGCCTGGACATTCGATGCTTGTGGTTCGTTTGGTTCGGGTGTGTCCGAACTACGCAGTCGCTTCGCCCACCTATCTCGTGGACCATATGCATCAGGAGGGGCAAGACGTTTGATACGCTGAAGTCCTTGTATAGCGACTTCCGTGTCGCCTTGGTCGCTTTGTGGACCCTCGCCCTCGCTAAAGCGCACGAGATCTCGCTCGTGATTTGCCAGATAATCACGTGTTGCTTGTTCTGACTGCCGTCTGGCTGCAACCACGGCCAGCGGGCGAACTGGTTCCTGCTGCTCATCGTCCTGTCCCACGTTCTCTCGTTGTTGTCCTTGCTGCCTACTGTGCTGTCGCGCTCGGCCTCGTCGTCGTTCTGGCTGCTGGCCGCGTTGTTGCCTCACCTCTCGCCGTTGTTCTTGCTCATTTTCCTCCTCGTCCTCCTCTTCTTCTTGTCTCAAGTGCCGAAAGTCGTGCCGACGCGGATCGTGGCCAAATTGATGTCCTACGCCCCTCAGTTGGTTCAGATAGATATTAATGCGTTCGTCCATCGTCGCGAAATTTTTCTTGTAGTGTTCTCGCCAAGAATAAAACGTGTGCCGTCGTGCCCATGCCCAGGCTGGGTCACCCGTCTGACCCTAAATGTTTCGTATCTGTACCAGGTGCCACAACCACCCGACCAAGAAAACACACGTACAAGTCGCACTAGGTCCTTGTATGCGTTATTACCCAAGCGTCCATCGCGTTTCGGAAATCGGGTTGCGAGATAATATGCAAGATGATTCCTATCTTCTTCCGTGAATGCGACGCGCCTAAGGCCCGTACCACAAACAAAACACCATGTATCAGTCAGGTCAAGTTCGCGTTGCTTGGTAACGCAATAAATAGCACGAAAGGAAATACACTCACCCCATACCCTCACCGCCAGGAGCGCGACCAGGCATGCCTTGCCTAATGGGCCCAGGATGGTGGTACGCACCCGAGCGGATGCAGTTTTGAACAAAGCCACGTCGTTCGACATAAATCTTGAGCCGGTAGCGTTCAGTAGAGGAGTAGTACCGTCTTCGGATAAAGTCGATATCTTCTTGTTCGTCAACGAGAAGGACGTTGGCATCGTGTTCACGGAGGGAAATTTGGCCACCGTATCGCTGACGAGTGTACATGCACATGAGAATGCAAAGCGCATGAACGGGTGCAAAAATAGGATGAACATACCTCGACGTCGCGCGAGATCTGATTCCGACCCTGTGTGACACTGCTATGAAAGTAAAACTTAACCGGAACACCATCTTTGACAAAGAGAAGATCATTTTCGTCACGTCTGACGGAGGATGGTCGACGGGCCATGTTGATCGAACCAAGGATGATGGGGGACGGAAGGAAACCCTGCACGTTTGAGGGCTGTGGAGGTCGAAATTTCAAACCCCGAATCGTGGTTAGGGTTTGCGTGACCTCATCCCTAACCCTAACCACCTTTCCCAGGCAGAAAAGATCCAAGTATAAATGCTTCGACGCTTTACTAGCTTGACTTCTCGCGCTGGCCAATTCACACCTCCATTCTCGGCTGCTCGATCAATGAGGTTTTTTACCTGACTGAGTTGGCGCACTTTCACAGTTCTTATGCGGCTACCAACCAACCAAGAGGAAAACACTCCAAGTCGCTTCAGGCTGCCAGTTCAAACGTGACGGATAGCAATGATTCCGGATGGACAGGTAAGCGTACACGCCCTGGTAGTCAGTAATATCACCCCCATTCACCGGCTGAGATGCTTTGGAGTTATTCCCATGTGCTCGGCATGAGAAACCGCCCGTAATCGATGTAGGGCGTCGAACAAACAGGCCAAAGCGAAGCGCCGAGTACACAGGAGGTATTTCCATCTTTTAGGGACTTTTCCCTTTTCTCTCCGCCCAGGTGAGTGTGAGTGAGACAGCCATGACTGGTCAACAGTCGTGTCTTACAGCTCATATGTATCAACCCTGCTCGTCACCATGCTGAATTCAATTTGTCGCAAGCTACAGTTGTGTCGAGTCTCAACATCGGAAGAGTTTATTCCCCCAAACTGTCAAGAAATCAAAACCGTCACGTAGCCACGCAAGTTAATCTTCCTCGTCATCCTCTGGCATCTCCCCGTTCATCTCCCCTTCCGTATAATAGCTCGGGAGACTCGCCGTCAAGCACTCTGTATACCAAAAACACGCTCTTGGATGCTTCCCGTCCCCCTCTGGCACCATTTGCACCCACGTCCCACTCAGACCCATTCCAGCCACCAACTGTCGCGCCACGTCGGCCTCGACTAAAATGGTCACCTCATCACGGTAGGGGTTCCACGGCTCCTCCCCGGGCTCAATCTCAACTTTCCCCGCGTCCATCCCCTCTGGCAGCGCCTCTGCCACTACGGCACCCTTGGAGTTAGGCGCGATCACCGGCCGCGGGAAATCCGCCAAATCCTCGGACGCGCTCATCCACGGACTCAGTACCACCTTGAAAAATATTTCTGTCAACGTCTCTTCCACGGGTGACATGTTCTTCATGCTTTTTAGATTCATCCTCGGCATCATGATTTCGCGAACACGTCGTGTCGATGACTCAATAACACCCGTCATCATCGTCAGTGGGAACGTTGTCGGCCCGAGAATTTCCATCAAAGACGGCACGGGTACGTCCGTCCACGACTCGGTTGTGTACCCCTCCAACGACACGGTTGAGTCCGTGGTCAAGCCTTCTTCCAAGACCTGTTTCGCGAGGCCTGAATCCAGCACGGCATTGGATGAAAGGACTTCGACATCTTCTTTTCTGAGTTCTGTCTCGAACGCCGAGCTTGTATCACTCTGGCCAGCGCCGTTGGTTGAAGTAGGACTGATGTCTGCCGAAACTTGGATGGTCAGATCGCCCTGTGTTCCCCAATATTCTCTGCAGGCGTGGTCGAATTTTCCAGGGAGGATTTGTCCGATTTTGGCCGTGAGTGGTAATTCCTTTTGGGCGATAGCAGCGTATGAGAGTGCGCGCACGAGACTAGCGAGGTGATTTTGCGAATCGGCAAATACGCGGTTCCGAAGCATGAAACGGAGAAAGAAATGCAGTACGGTAGGTGCGATGAACAAGTTTTTTTCTGCCCTGTAGAGCCGTAAGACGATGTTTCACTGGTGTAAAAGAACGACCAACCAGATCAAGCCAGTGGTAGACATGTACGAGGAAAGAAACACTTTGATCGTCTTTTCCATGTCATTCAGAAAGTTGCGAAGTCGCTCCGTTTCCGCTGCTGATTGGTCAAGACGTGGTTCGAGCTGTTTTCCGGGGAGCGCGCCTTGTTCAAGATTATCCTGAACGGCGATCGTGGTTTGTCTTGCTTTCGGTGCGTCTTCTTCCTCGTCAGATTCTTCTTCAGCGTTTCCAGGACCGTCGATTTGACCTTGATGTCTTTTGATCCTTTTATACACGGGAATGCTGGATATGAGGCCGATGTAGAGACGGAACTATAGATGGTGTCAGTAGACGGTCGAGCAACAATGAGGATGGATACCTGGTCCCAGAGCAACCTAACGCCATGTGCGATCTCGGGCCAAGAACGCCCGAGTCTGAAATCATCTGCTGCCATGCATACGCGACTCTCCAAGCTCGTGTGACTATCCAATACCAACGGGTCAAAATCCCATTTCCTATCACAGCAACCAAAATAAAATAAAAACTCGAGTGTGCGCACCTATCAAAAGAACCTTGGCTCATTCTGCGCGATAATTCGTCTGTTTCCCATTCCTCCCACCACGGGATCAACCGCCCCTCTGCGTCCATCGTGTTCCCTGCGTTCTTGCGCTTCTTTGTTCCCTTGCGCCTCTGTTTCGCTTCTTCCTCGTTGAGGACCTTGACGGTTGGCACCCCGCCCCATGCGTCCACCTCGATCACGTCCCCGGATGCGTTGGTGATGCGCCGATAGCCCATTGGCACGAACGTGCTAAAGGGCACGATCGTCGCGCCTCTGGGTGGAGCAGGAAAGGGTGGAAACGTGCCATGATCCACGATTGTCAGCTGGGCCATCGAAGCCATCAGGATCGTTGAACAAGCGATCTCGACTGTGCGATGACAAGTTGCTGTGGGACGCGACCATTGTCCAATGCGTGCCTTGACGCTGACGTAACTTGTTGGTGTTTTATCCGCTCCGCCCTGGACCCACTTCTGAAAAGAACAGGCCAAATGTGCCTTGCCATGAACCCCTCGACTGTGCGTGTGCTCGTTCTTCCATCTCCCCTTTGATGACCGTCCGACTCGTCATGACACGAAAAGACCCTCGTCGGTCCGATTTCGTCTTCCGTAACACCAATGACCATTCACGTTTGCACGGCACCCCAGCCGCAGGCACAAAGACGAGCGGGTCACCCGCGTATACCTCGTGTACAACGCACTATGCACACCCGCGCAATGGCAGTCGCGCACGGACGACCATCACTCGGACCGATGCCACCGGCGATCGCTTTCAAGTCGGTGTCATCGAATGGCCCGAACGTCCGTCCGATCGCGCTCAGCTCGTCGTCGGCACGCGGCACGTTACAATGGCCAAGTCAGGGATCTTTACATCGTACGTAACGCTTACCGTGTTTGTGTTATCACCAACGACACTCGCCCACCAGCCCAGAACGATTCACAGCAGCGGATGGCTACATGTACGAGTGGCAGATTCAAGACGCCCGTCCGCAGGTATGTCGCGCCTCGTGTATATTTCCAGGTCTCGTGTTGACATGTCTGTCACCGGAGCTCGTCCCTCTCCGAACATATGGTCACGTGTCCACCGCCTACGTCGCCACCTTTGTCCAGTCCAACACTAGCGGCTGCTTCTGGCGGAAACCGACATCCTCCCTCTTTGTCCCCCCAGAGGGATTCCACATTCTCGACGACATCATCGTCACATTCGTCTACTTTGAGGGTAAATGGCTCGACAAGGAGGGCGCTAAATCGCAGTCAGGTCTATCTGCTCCCATCACGTAGCTGTCATCCATCCCCGCTCTCACATGTTCATTTGTATAGATATATGTACTCTCAGAGTCTGGCGGTGATCCTTGCCATAAATGCATTATATAAATCTCCGGACGGTGTCCCTACGATAGCGTCCTCTACCCATTTGTCTCTCCAGTGCCTGTGCCTTTCGTCCTTCGTCTTCCTCCGTTGCCCTCGCCATCTCTTGCCGCTTCCATATCGCCGCCCGACTCGTCTCGGGCGGCGAATACTCGGACCCGTCGCCATCCTCGGACGCAGCCACGTACCCCAATTCCATCTCTCGTTCCTTGCGATCCTCGCCCTCACTCACCCGTCTCACTCCCCGCTGCCGCCGCCTCTCCAGCTTCTCAATCTCCCATTCTCCAAACCCTTCCGCAGCCTCTCTCATCACTCTCAACACCTCATCCGCCTCTCTCAAACTTCGCACGCGCGCATACACTGCCTCCACCACGCTCAGCCCCAACTCGTGGTTCACTGCCATCTGTGCAAGAATCGACGCAAGACCATGTGACGATGTCAACGAGACGTCGGACGGATGTGCTACCACGGGTCGTGTGGACGAGGCAGAAGAGATGCTCGAGATGGACGCGGGCGCGTCGGGTGCAAGTAAAGACACATCCGACGTGCTGTTATGAGTAGCCATAGCAGCGATGGTGGGCGCCGTCGAGGACGCAAACAGAGGCGTCGAGGTAGTGCCCATTGGAGACCTGCGGATATGTCTTGGTCGCCCATCATTACCATACACCGGTGAGGGGGCGGCCCATCGAAATGGCGAGCCTGAGCCTATCGACTCTGGAGCCGAGCGCGTGCCCTTGGTTTCATCAACCACCCAGGGCATGGCAAGCGCAAACGCGGGCAATGACCAGCGCGGCGGTCTCTTGGGCACTGACTCGCCCGCCGAGGAACGGGAGGGAGGTCCAACAGACGTGGATGAATGGGACAGTGCAACTAGGTCGACGCTGGGTACATGTTTGTGCTTCCGTCGATGCTCGTCCTCTGGACCATGTTCATCCACGTGTCCAATGGTCTGTCGGCGGATGCGCACGAGTGCCGGATGACGTGCCGCCTTTGTCGGTGATGGCGGTCCACGAGGGGAGGGGGCAGACTCTCCAACTGGTGGTTTAGATCGGAAGGGTGACCGAGTCGAAGCATGTGGCACCGGGAATTTAGGCTTTGGAAAGGGTTTCGGAACAAGGCCGGGGATCGAATCGAGTGGTGGTCCACTTGGTATGATGGGCTTGATTGGCAATGCGCCATTCAGAGTCGCATCGTCATGTTGTTCCCTCTCTTCTTGAGCTTGAGGGATCGCACTTTGACGCATCCTCCCTGTGAACCGAGCTACAACGGTGCGTCGGTTGAACTGCGCTTCACCCATTGTTTCGGAGACAAGGTCGAATGGGTGCGGCGACTTTTCTTGTTCGTCCACTCTGATACCATCCCCAGAGGTCTTTTGTGCAGCTGGGGGTTGAGGCTGACTAAATGCGTAGTGTTCGTCGCCTGCGCAGCTTGCCTTCGTTGAGTTTACAGCATGACCGCGAGGTGGAGGCCATTCGGGCCTTTCTTTCTTTTTCTCTTCTTCCTCTTCTTCCTCCTCCTCCTCAGTCCCATTGTGAGCTAGTGTATGGGGAACATGACCTTTTCGATCGACCAATACTTGTCCATGAAACGAATCCACGACGCGCGGTGGCGCACGCGTCTGTACAGCCTCGCCCTCCTCAGGCGACTCCGTTTCCGAGGCAAACAGGTCTGATGGCGTTCGAGCGCGTTTCTTGACGCGTTTTGCAGTACGTAGTGGACTGCGTAATTCAGGCTCGCCATTCGCGGGTATTGCAGCTGGTCGTTCGAGCGACGAGGATAAAGTTTCGAGCGTGTCAAGTTGGGTCTGGAGTGCTGGGAGGCCTAAAGGTGACGTTTGGGTCCCACCCGGTTGCGCATTTGTACTGCTGGGAGGTGGTGGAGACAATGGCACACCATCACCAGGTCTGACTTCGCGCGTGTCCTGTTGCGCTTCGTGTGCCGATAGGTCGGGTGGTGGTTTCTCAGTTGCGTCCTGATTCGTCCGAGTAAGGGTGCATGGTAGAGAGGGCAGCCCGCTGTCTTCAGGGCTTTTCAGGGGCTGAGTTGCTGGCGGCGATTGTTGAGACGAAGGAGGATGTGACGACTGAGATGTCAACTTTTCGCGCTGCGCAGCCCCACTTTGTTCTGCCTGTTCCCTGCTAGAGCTGTTCCATCAACCCAACATCATCATGCCACACGACATGGGCGAACCTGGGCTGCACCTCTTCCGCCAGAAGCTTGACGCGCTTTGCACTCGGCCCGAGCATCTCGATCGGCGTCACCTCGGCAACGCGTTTCGTCCCAACCACCTCTCCCCCATCGATATTGTGCTTCTTTTGACACCGGAGGATCAAATTATCGAACACGTCCTGATTCTTGACATAGCGGTCCCGCCAGGATTGCCATGAATGATGGATATGCCACGGCCACAGGTTCCCCTCCTACGCGCATTCAGTCGACCAAAACGGCGATACAGGAAAAAAAGAAAGAGGCGCACATTGGTGACCAAGCGTTTGAAGACGTTGCGACCCCGACGGCCATCCCGGGTGGGGCAGTACTTGGCAAGGTACTTGATGAGGTAGTCGTCGTGCTGTTCGGTGAACTCGACGCGGATTCTGCGGGTCGGGGTCACCATGAGTGGCGCATGAGAAGATGGTCGACGTATTGGTGGTCATCGAGAGCGCGTCGTCCGTCGCGTTGATCACGCGTCACATGTCTTTCTCACGCTCCCGCTATGCAGAGCGGGTTGAGGCATGTCACTTGGGCGAAAAGTACACCGAATTCGCACCGATGCGCACACGGACATTATCTGAGACTCGAACATGAGACTCTTCTCGTAGGAAATTCATTTCCCACCATTGACCGTGTCAGAAGACACGAACCCGATCGAAGACGCCACACGACATCCACCATACCACCCAAGCAGTTCCTCATATTTCTCATCACGTTTAAGGGTACTCTTTAAACATTTATCATAAAGGAACGCGGCGATGGACACGGCGGCTCGCTCCTCCTCCACCGTAGATCTGGCACAGTTCGGGCTATAATGGTAATTTATGGACGTTGGTGCTGGCGCCACAAGATGGGAGTCCATGGTGAGGGCGGAGCGTTCCATGGCGAATCGAATAATCATTCCTTATCCCGCGGCGACGCAAGTGCTGCCAGACCTAACAATCTTGGGGGCACTGGACAGTCAATGTAGCGAATCTTGATCACCTTTTCCCCCAGCTTTCGACAGGTGCACAAAACCGAAGACTGTCCCCAAAATTCCGGGTCTTTGCCAAAAAGGCGGCCGCCATTCTTTCGGAGGGAGCCGCATCCAGGAGCGAGGCGGGGAACCAAGAATTTGGAATTAGCTGCATCATGTACGAATGGGTTCCGCTGCATCATGTCGTTCTTCTGACCCCAATGCCATCTTCACTGCCGTGTGGTCAACAACCCAAGTAGCTTCGCGAAGGCTTTACTAGTTTAGCACGAATCGCTCACTGCACATTGATCCGTTGTTCGCGAGAGTGAGAGGAACGAAATGCTGGCCGTCGAGTGGGGACGTGGACTCCGAGGAGGGAAAGCCAGGATCACTGACATGCCTTGGGGTTCGAGCACGAAAACGTGTCCTATGGTATTCCCTGCCGTTCCCCGTCTACAACGTGCATGAACTTTATACCTAATAACGGCGGATAGAGGTCGCACGATGCTGATTGGCTGATCCTGACTGCAGATGGGAACTTTGGCCGATCAATACGACTTGACCCGTATCTGCGCCTCGATACCATCAACACGATGGTGCCTTTCTTTCATCTTCTTTTGTTGAATGATATGTTCACACAGAAACGGACTAGTCTACCTCAATATCCGCTGAGAAATGCCAAAATATCGCACGGTCAGTCTAGCTTCATGTCCGTTAGCCTCTTGTCTGCATTCTTGAATTAAATAAACTGTTGTAGCGGAAAGAAATACAAATAGCATTTTTCCCTCGAGAAGCGGTCTTGTTTTCGGCAAGGTCAAGTCTTCCCCTCAGAGGCTTCGTCGGGTCGTCCTTTCACATCTTACGTTGGTCTCGGATGACACTAGAACATGTCGTCCGTCCATGCCAAGGCACACCCTTTCACTACTAGTCCACGTTTGGAACGTTCAAAGATAACAACTGCACACAGGCGATACCTATTCAGGATTTCTGTCACGTACTCTGGTAACCACTGCCAACATGATACTAAAACGTCAATGCCGCCTACCACGAGGCGTCTCCTCAGAGGGCAATAAATGAGGGGGGAAAAGGTGCTGGGGCGAGGTAACGAAGCTTGTTTTTTCAAGTACCTTTGTAAACCAGTGTAGAGCGACGTGCTGTGGGACCACGCACTTTGTTCGCGTCCGTCTTGAACAGCCGCTTTCTCTCCGCATGATGCGTGCAATGATGAAGACCGTCGACTGATGTCGAATGTCCACTTTTAAACAGTCGGATATCTACAACTTACATGGGTTAGGTTACACTCGGATAGTATATCAAGCAACCTTATCGATGAGCTCAAATGTTCATGTCTCGTGACAGGCATGATCAGTTGTCCCATCACGTTTTTGGTAGCTCAAGTGTTCATCCATCAGATCATTTCCTGGTCGAATTTGATACAAGATCAAATGCTTAACTCTGCACAGCGGCTAAAACGTTGTTGGCGAGGAGCTTCGCCCTTTCCTTGCCGTCGGAGTCCGCCAGCATCACCTCGAGGCCAGAGAAGTGTAAACTTTAAGATGGGACAAAACCTGATTGTGCAGGCACTTCACCTACGGCTAGAACAGTCATAGCCAGATTGGAATATGTACCTGGATAAAAGACTAGCATGGGTCAGTCCAACACTTCTTCACGTCCTGCTTGAAACTAGGAGGGACGGCGTCGTGACTCGTGGGAGTTTTTTCCGTGGTATTTCGTGTCCCGTGCGGGACCGAAAAAGTCGTCCTCGGCACATGCATATCAAGGGCAAGCCAATTCCGGGTTCGTGGAGAAAGAGCTGGGTAAAGCGAAATAGTACGGGTCCTGAGATGGGCGCAATGACAGGCTAGCATAGGTGACAGATGCTTCCTCTTGGCATGCCAGACTATCTCGGGGCGGGTCCTCCGAGGTCCGCAGCTGGTTCTATCCGCTCTCGCTGCAAGTGGCGTTACTTGCCCAATTCATCATCTACCAGTGCCTCCGCCGAATAAAGGTCAGTGTTCGCCTCCGCTGCGATTTCATACAAGTTACGGCTCGGTGCAGGCTTATCTCTTTCTGACATGCGTACCAAAATTCGGTGGATGTTTTGACACGTACAACAATAATAACGTGAATTCGTTACATTCAACAGTGTTAGGCAAACTTTTACAATTACTACATCCACTGGCAAGTATCAAACATTGACCGACCTGCTCGTCATCCTCAGATCATTGGAAAAGGTACAAAGTACATGGCCAACATTTTACGACGGAAAAATTGTTCACGGCGAGAAAATATGTTTGGCACCAATCTTACAAGTTGATGCTGATAGGGGAGCAGCCAACCGAGATAAGTCCACCCTGGGTCGTGTCATCAACACTCGGCGCTCGCTCACAAGTAATATTACGACGAACTCACAAAGTCATTATCGTCGCAGCACAGAGGTGATTGGACGCAACCTCCACCAGTCTCGCCGACGCCAACGACGCTATGAGGAGAACAGGAAAGCCCGACGAACCCGTAGAGAGCATCGCGTGAAAGGCCAACTCTTTTGGCAGCTTCAATGGCGGCATCGTCGTCAGGCTGGTTAAAGACATGTTAGCGAGCCCTCGATGATCATAAGTGGCGACAAGAATGTCTTACATCAGTCTTGGTGTTACAGCAAACGATTTCGCCAGTAACGCATTCGCCGTCTTGGCGGACCACGAGCGCACGGGCTGTGACAATCGCGATGAGAGCAGCAATGGGAAGAAGACGGCGGAACATGTTAAGCAGTTGAATGAATATCTGGGGAACTGCTTGTTGAAAATCGGAGGTCTGACAGCTCCCATTTTATACACAAAAATGTTCTCTATATGGCTTCATGCGCTAGCGGTATGAGGACGGCCCCGTATTGTACCGACAGGAAATGCGGTCTAGGCGAGTGAGTACAGATTCCCCATCCCCCCTGGTGACATAATTGACTAGAAGAGTTAAGTACTCCAAATAGATAACACATACTTTAAGCAAACACTGAATTGTTCACTAATGTAGCTCTTGAGTGAATGTTAAACAAAAATAAAATCAGCCATTGTCTTGATTATCACATACGATCATCTTTCAGGTGACCCGGCCGTATTCTGTTCCCTGTTCAAGCTAGCGAAGAAATCAGAGTGCGTTCGACACCTTCGATAGATGACCCCATATGCCACTTCTTGAGATCATGATCAAGGCACCAAGTTAGTGTGATCTTGGTGATGTCTGCTGGGGAAGTGAACAGCTCTAGGTCATTTGAGATACCTGGGGGGGAAGCATATGCGAACTCACTTACTTGCAACATAGTCAACGTAATACTTTTCTCTCATTGTTGAAGTTGCCAAAACCTCGTTGGGCGAGTCGACCCAAAAAGGAATGGCTGAAGGCACACCGTTCTATTTGCTACCCTTCTTGGTAGAACATGCGATAGTTTGTCTTTCGACGGGAACATTAATCAGACTAAGCAGAAGCTTACGTGATGCGCAAGATGAGGGATGGTAGTTTCCATTGTTTCTTCATCTTGTTTAGGGCAGAATTAAGTCAGCAACTTATTGAAGGTAACAGTCGTACCTTCAAAGACGCGGAGGCTGGGAAATGGCTGTGGCCTATAACAGATTGTGATATGGGACTCAGTTTCGGATACCTTGCACGCTGAAACCATAGTGCTAGATGTCGTATCCCTTTGTACATTGGCAGATTCTGCGTATGGGTTATTGTTGCATGTTGCGGTGGATGTTTGTGCGTAGGCAAGCTGGGAGTTTCTGTATCCACTACTGGCACAAGTCTGCCAAATAAGTGCTTACCCATGTAAATAACCTCAAGCTTGTAAAGAAGAATTCAATCCATCGCGGAGTAAGCAGTTACTTTCTCTCACAAAAGTATGTCAGCATTGCAAGCATTGCTAGAGATTGCTGCATCATCGATGATGAGCTCGATATGGCGAACCCATCTCTTTTCTCCCTCTCAGTATCACGATAAATGTACATGGATTTCATGTGTAGGTAGCCATGGTTGGGTGGGAGGGTACCGTATCTGATCTTCGTAATGGTAGCACGATGTCCAATAACAAGGCACGTGTCTCATTTTTTCTTCATTCAAGCGTGTTGTTCCTGATTTTGTCGGGTGTTTGAGTGAGATTTTCTGCGACTGTGGCGCTTGAAGTACAGAGCAGGAAGCTGGCGGAGAGACTCGGTACATCTTTGACTCTGCCCTTGTTTGTATCTGCACTTTCCCGATTATTGTGCCTTGCTCCGAGGCCCAAAACACAAACCCGATGTGATGAGCGGCCTGAGACTCTCACGTATCACCTCCTGCTAGTGAATCATCCACATGTACCAAGTGAACTTGGAGCCACCGACAGTCTGCGTCCTAGTTATGTCTTTAGTCGGGATTACGGCGACAGGGAGGCAGATCTCATGATGCAACGCAACGCACGGATCCCATGTGCATGTGCATGTTGACCTGAGCGCCAATGGAAATCGAAATCCGAGTCAGGTCTGTGGTCAACACCGGACCGATCTGTGTTTCAATCAATCATCTTACGATTCGACTCCCCTACATGGACAATCTGTACTCGATGGGGAGAGGGTGGACTTTCGATCATTCCACCATATCGCTGGCGCTATCGTTGGCCCGATCGCGTCATCAATCTTCCGGTGGATTATACACTTAACACGATCGATCGGGGAAACTGATCTGGTCCACACTGAACATCACTCAAAAAGGTTCCTTCAAACGCTTATGGTAACTGACTCGCAAGAATCCCTCAAGCACGTTCAAAAACCAAGAAACAACCAACATCGTACATCATACCCCAGATATCCAAGGAGAACATACTACACAAAGTAAGTCACATAATTCAAGCGTTGACGCTGATGGGAGAGCAGCCAATGACGATCAATCCACTCTGTGAAAGAAAGAGGGTAATTTGAGCTGACTCTTTATGTTTCCAAATAAAACTCGGTACTTACAAATTCGTTGTTGCTACAACAGATGGGTTCCTGGGTGCAAGTACTGCCACCGCCAGAGCTGCAGCCGACGCCGATAATGCCGGTGAGTTTACCGAGGAGGCCGCCGAGGAGATCCTGGAGTGTATCAACCTCTTGAGAATCCGACTGCATTGTCGGTCTTTATCAGCGGAACGCGCGATAGATGTGGCGACAGGAGTCATCTCACCTGGTATGTTGTCTGGCAGCATGTGATAGAGCCGGTGGTACATTCAGGGCCTCTACCACGGGCCGCCAGCTCGCTGGGTGCGGCGGCAGCTACAGCAACGAGAACTATAAAAGGAATAATAGGAAGGAGGAGCTTCATATTCGTCGCAGTAAAGTGAATAGGAATTGGTAGAGAGATGATGACCGTTCGTTTTGTGGAATGGAAATTATTTCACCACCTTTTTATACAGCGAGAAACTGCTGATGTTGATTTGTACACAAAATCCGTTAGTCGAGGGCACTTGATCAATGCAAAGATGTTGAGCGTATCTGATGCATTCAACTGGGAAAGGCACGAGGAGCAAAAATACGAAAAATACCACAAAGACCAAATCTTGAGGCTGACGAACGTCTGTACCTGTCGAGTTCATTATACGATCACCGCCCATTGAATGTCCTTCCAATTAAAGCACGCAACGAGGCTCAATGTAAGACGTTGGCCGTGGAGAGAAAGCGGTAACAGGCAACGAAACGGCGATGTTTCACCATCACATGACGATTCATCAGTACCTCAGTAAAGAAAAAGGCAACTTACGTGAGTATTGCCAACGGCTCAATATCCATTGAGGGTCATCGATGCTGCGCCATCATACTTTCATATAACTTTTCCACGCCTCAAAGATTTGGTTAGAGGCTATCGAGCGTCCTGAACGAAGCGTGCCGCCATCAGTCAAGGAAGACCAAGGGTTAGACGAGTAGAAGCTAAGGACTACGGGGGTGTTAGAACGAACCAACAGCGGTCGAAGCCACGGCCCTATTGCGTTGTACTCTAGCCTGGCTAGAGGGGAGTCTCCACGGCAGCTTTGATGGAGCGAAAATCGGTTGAAAGTGTTGACTTTCCGCTTTATATATCAAGGGATGGCAAGTAGCGGACAGCGGACACAAAGATAAGAGTCGTCATAAATGTTCAACGCGAGGAATAAGTGATTGGCATTTCGAAGATACCTATCAGGCTGCCGTCGGTGGTCCCCACTGCAAGATTGAATCGAATCTTCAACTTCAGACAAAATGCCCGCACCCGTGTTTTTCTGACTCTGGCTGCAAGGTGGGTTGAAAACGAGTGGACCTGTTGGAGTCTCACAAAGCCATAAGAGTTAGAAGTTGCAATGGCAACTGTGCAAAAATCGATGCTAACTCGTTTCAAGCGGGGGTGAACTGGATGTGTACTTTTTGAACTCCGCCAAGGCGTGTACTCTGCCTGTCATGACGCAAGAAAATATGGCGCAAGTCTAGCGTCGAAGAGCATCATGACCTGTCCTTTTATACCCCCCAATTGATGCATGAATGCAAGGACATCACCCACGATCCGAGTTCCACTTCTCTGGCGGCATACCGTCCATGATGACAGGTATGTACGTAGATGTCCTTCGAAAGTTGGAGCTATCCATCACGCTCTGGGTTTGCTTATTGCAAGTCCATTCCTTGGTGCGCTTGATTCCTGCTAAGAGTAATGTATGACCATCGGTTAGAGCTCAACGCTTAGAGGTAAGTACCGGTCTGCCTTTCAGATGTCCGTGAGGTGAGACTGATACCGACGTCTAATGGGCCATGGATCATGTGCAATCTCAGCCAAGAGGGGCAGGATGTTGCTCAGCATTCCATGTACTTTGAAGCGCCGGAAAGTTGCGAAGGGTGGCAGTGGTGCCCACCGAATCCCCGCATGTCGTACTTCGGTGTGGTTGTGACCGCTTTAGAATCAATCAACTGGTACGCCGTTAATTTGTTGCGCCTAGGCCCACTAGCGACTCGACGACCTTTCGAGTTTCAATGGCCCAGCGGGAGGGTAAGCGAGGCTTAGCGCCGCCTCGCTCGCAGGCACGGGGCCAGCTATCACTGTAGTGCACATGATACGCCTCATATGTTCACGTACCGTTGCGTTCATTCTCCCTCCAGGCACTGATGCATCAGTAGTTCTTCGTTGTTTCACAGCATGTTCCCCTGAACGCCTACGCAGGATGTTGGGCTTACCGACGGTCGCATTGGTCAAAAATACAACGAGCGGCGATCACATCGCACACCAAGCTGTCATTTATGTTTGTGGACATCCGTAACCTGCGGCACCTTCCTTTTTTTTTCTCACAGGACCTTTCTGCGCGGAACGACCAACAGGTACATCAGACTTCTTGTCATTTTACCAAGCAGATTCGACCAACGGGATAGGTCTACAGAGGAACATTGGCAGTGGGGAGCCAACTCGGCGTATAAAGAGGGAGGCATGGAGCGAGTCACCACCAACAAAGCAGGAGCCCATCGTTTTTCGAACGATACACTCTACCACTACAAAAACTACTACAAGAATGCAATTCCGCTACGCTACCCTCCTCGTTGCCGCCCTCGCTGCGGTGGCTACTGCTGCACCTAGCGAGCTCGCCGCTCGTAACAACGGTGACGAATGCTCCACTGGGTCCATCCAGTGCTGCAACACGACCTATCAGGTAGGATTTTCCACGATCCCATTTGATTTGCCCGTTTTCTAATACCGGCCGATGTGACAGTCCGACTCCCAAGAGGCTTCCTCTCTCCTTGGACTCCTCGGCCTCGTCGTTGATGGCCTCTTAGGTCCTCTCATCGGTGTCGGCTGCAGCTCTACCGGACTCATTAACGTGGGAGGCGGTAGCTCCTGCACTCAAAAGCCCATCTGCTGCAACAACAACGATTTCGTAAGTCCCCCTCTTGTTATTCTGAACACTAGAATAGCGCTGATGGCTGCTCCCTTGTTCCCACAGAGCGGCTTGATCGTCATTGGTTGCTCCCCCATCAACATCAACCTATAGTTGCCTATTCGTTTGAGTACGCCTTGCGAAAGCTGTTTTCTCTTTGGTTATTCGGTAGTTTCGGGGGCATGTTATTTAAGCTTGAATCAGATTAGGTCCGAAACTGATTGGTAGAATGTGCTCGAGTGATCATTTTGGAGGAATCCCGGACCAGATCAGTCACTTTAGTCAGCTTCGTCTTGTAAACGGGGAACAAACTTCAATAGCCGCTAAGCGGCTTGGCCCGCCCCAAAGTCTTTGTCCCCGTTTGCGGCCTCGCCCCTGTGTTTACAGGGCTCAAGTCTGTAGTCCCGGAGTGCTATGCTACATGACCCTAATTAGTGGATAGTTCCCGCAGCAAATGAGAGCAGGTTTAAAAGACAAATTTAACAATCCCCAAGACTCCAATCCGTTATTTCATCAATCCATCCATCAATCACCTCGCCAAGTCGTTGTAAAAACTCCATTGACGTGCTCTCTCTCCACGATCTCCGCTGGGAATATTTGATCGATAAATATCCACATATAGCAAAGGTTGATGAGCCTGGCGTTGATGTCGGGTATAGATGGAGCAAGGTACAACAACTCGAGTGAGTTTGGGGTTGGAAGTCGCAAGATAGTTGAGACTTGGTTCTATCACTAATGTGTTACACGAGATCACGATGTGTACCACACAGAATTCCGAGGCGAGACCTCAATGACTTTGTTAGAAAAGGGCGAAAAAAACTTTGCAAGATTGGGACCAAGTCCTAGTCCGTTGACATTATGTGTGAGGTTCTTGGCCTGAGAGCGCATATTGTACACGAGTCTGTACTTGGCGAGGATGTGCCTTCGCGTGCCATCAGAGACAGACACATTTCCCAATGTGTACTCGGCCAACGGCAAGATAGCTGAAAATCTTGTTCGTTGTGGCATTATGCGACGCTACTAAAGGTTGAAACCTCCTGACGCGAGAAGCGTCCTGCCAATTGACACATCTAGAAATCACCCATATCTGCGGGGACAGTAAATAGGCAAAGGAGGCTAATTAAGACTGATGTACCACAGATTCCGCGCAGGAATGGAATCTGCTCGCAGTCTTACCCGTCCTGGTTGCCTTTCACTAGTCACCAAAATGGAACGTACGCTTCCAGTTTGCTTGTTTACTGTATGGGCCTGGCGGATAAGTTCCGTCTGAGGACGTGTATGGGTTTCTCCAGATGGATGGAAGGATCCGAGTCGAGTTGTTCAAAGGACCGATTCCCTGATTGCGGACCTTTACTATGGCGGGTTCGCTCTTGGGTGAGTTAGGTCCGCTCAGTTTCGACATTGCAGACCCGTGGGTTGGGAGTTCGTGGAGAACTAAGTATCCTTTTGTTCGATTCGGTCGCGAGTTCGGGCCCCGTCGGAGTAGCAAGGTTGGACGGACGGCGAAGCCTCGACGAAGCCGTGTGCCACGGTCCCAACCAGTGCATCGGATATTCCGAGGGGGTTTCGAAGCAGGATTTTGGGCGCGTTCACCAGGAATTCGGGGGTTGCTTCGTAGCAGGACCCTTGCCTCATTGCCAAGTTAGTCTGGCAAGTGTCGTGACTGCCGGTACACACGTTGCGTGCCAGGCTGAGATGACAAGGACCCTCGGGCCCAAATCTGAATCAGGGCAACTCCGTCGGAGAACCTATGAAAACTACCCTTCCGCGCATTAACAGGCCCTCTGAGGCCACCATCGGACCACAACTATGTGCAACTTGTCTTATCCAAATTTCGTCAAGTCCCTTGCACAATGGGGCGATTTTTTTTTGCTTGTCCCGAGCCGAGGACGAACAAAAGCCCTTCCGGCGCGCCGTTACGTAATAGGCGGCCATAATGCGTGGGAATATAGAACCACAGTGGTTACATCATTGGGCGGATAGTTTTGCCCATCATGAGATCGATCGTGACCAGCCTCGACCCATCATTTGTATCTAAATTCAACGCATTATGTTTTGTGAGTCAGCAGGCCAGGTTTCACACACCCTAGTAAGTCAAAAATTACATCAAGGGTTGCAATATTCACGTACTGTTTCATTTTCCAATCAGGCACTGATGGGTTGTAGACACAGTTCATCAATTCTCTTGAAAAATTTCACCTTGACGGGACCATCCATGCCGTGTGCTGACGCGTTTCAATTGGCAGTCGAACATACTGCGGCGATCAACATGAGACGCGAGGTAGCAACGATGTGCGTAAACCTCGACACTTTGACGGCATAACGAACTTCTTTTTGGGATTGTACCTTGCCGGAAGTGGGCATGCCCGATGGCTTCGCATCGACTTGCGGTATAGGTAACACGAGATGCTGCAGAAGAATGCAGGGAGAAGGAAGAAGAGCGGCTTCCCTGGGCGTATAAAAGGTCAAGTAGCTGAACGACTCACCCTCAGCAAAGCAGCCTCCCATCGCTCTTTCGAACATCTCACTCACTCGCTCCTTCACTCTTAAAATGCGCTTCTCTACCCTTTTCCCTGTCGCTGCTCTTGTTGCAGTTGTCGCTGCTGCTCCCAGCGAGCTCACTGCCCGTGGCGGCGGTGGCGAGTGCACCACCGGCCCTATTTCCTGCTGCCAGACCACTTACAGTGTAAGATCAAGACATAGTTTTCTAGTATTTTATTGATGACAATAATTGTAGTCGGACTCCGACGCGGTCACTGGCCTCTTCGGGCTCCTTGGTATCGTCCTCGGTGATGTTGCCGGTAACGTCGGTGTTGGCTGCAGCCCCACTAGTGTCGTGGGTGTTGGCGGTGGCAGCTCTTGCAGTCAAGAGCCTGTCTGCTGCAACAACAACTACTTCGTGAGTAGAAATTTTTTTGCGGATGCAGAGGTCAATCGCTCAAACCAACATTTTCTCCTTCGCGCTACAGGGTGGTTTGATCGGTATTGGTTGCTCCCCCATCAACATTAACCTCTAAATAGCGACAAACTGTGACTATACCCTAATGTCATAATGTCTTGTCACATATGTTGTTGTCTAGTTCGCTGTAGGGCTCTCTGTTGTGTCGATTATTTAAGGTAGAAAAATGTTGTTTGTGGTGTTTCTAAACACTTGAGGCCTCGGTTGTAAGCGCATTAGGGAACTGAGCGGGTGAAACAATCTAGAAAGTTTGACCAAGCTGAGCTTCTCCATTGAATCGTTATTCTGCGATGTGATACAAAGGGTCGTCACGAAGCATTTAGGGAGAGAAGCATGGAAAATACTCCACAACGAGACATCTTCTATCAATAGAAGTGGGAATTTCGGATGCAAGAATGAAGGCAGGCTCCATTGCTTCGAGAACTCATTCACTATTGTTATGGACCCGAACTCTGTTGAAATTCGAGTTCGGTTCGGAAATATGGCAGTTCAATGATCAATATGATTCGAATAATGGAAGCTGACTGAAGTGAAGTGAAGTGTGTAATTAACGAGTTCTTCACTGAGCCGATTCAACCGTTCTTCTGGAATAGCTCGTCTTTTTGCCTCGGCACTGCACAAACAGCCACCCGACGACGTGTTCTCGGATATTGTCGCCGTGGAGTTATCCAAGTCACGGTAAGTCGTACAACATCATGGTTAAGGTCGCGGGCTCGTGGGTGGCTCAATGACAAGAATCGTCAGTGGTCCCAGACCGTTACTATTGTATTGTTCATATAAATGGTAGAGGGTTATAGGTATCTTTGCCTCATTCTTGTTCACTCAACGCTTCAGTAGTCTCATGGTCCTACCCTTCTCATTATCTTGTCACTAACTCTTAACCAATTCGACTCTGATTCCGAGCGACTATCACGAGTTGACCGCGAGAAAGCGTTCGAAAAAGGCTGCACTACAAAATGGACAGAAGTGTGCTCTGCTCATTTCAACACATTCAGCAGAAATAATATAACGGCGAAATAACACACTTGATTAATGTTTTGAGTGGGTACGGGCGTGCTTCCTGCCCAAGCCCGCAAGTGTGCAGTCCCTTATGAAGTATACTTGCAAAGAAATCTAGATGCCGAGCCTCAGCAGCCGAGGAGGCATGGGAATCCTTCCCAGTTAATGGAGGTCCTTGCAAACTGGCCGGGGCGCACAGACGAAAGGAACAGCGGAATGGCTGTGGAGCCCATTCACCCTCTGCGCAGCTGTCAACATCTAAACTACTCCCCAATCGACGCACACCTACTATACAGCACAGTAGCTACATTTCACACCTCATTCCCCTCCCTCTTCGCGCGGCATCCCATTCCTCCCCTACGAAGACTGCCAATGCGGTCCGAGTATTTGTTACTCATAGAGCATGCAGCTTCCCCCACAAATCGCGCTAGTCACATACATTGCAACCGCAGAATGGGGCCTGCGTGCCTAAAACTGGCCGGCAGGAACGGCAGGACTGGAGGAGCCCTTAGGGCTGCCTTCGGGGCATTTGCGAGCTGGAGCATCGGGGCTCCTTTTGACCTTTCGAGTGCTGCCCTACATAGGGTATTGCACCCTGAATGGACAAAAATGAGAAAAGGAAGCCCTTCACGAAGTTCACACATAAACAAGGATGGGTTAAATTTCTCTTCGGAGCTTCAGCAGGAGCTACTGAGCAAGATATTAGTGTTAATACGGATTCAAATTTGTGTGATGTGGGCGATCATCGGCATTTACATGTTTGCCTAGTTTTTATCTACTGTCTTGAGCTGCACGCTCCCAAATATTTTCGTTCCCTTCATTGGTTGGATCTGCGGGCCGTCTTCAACTTACTTCGACGTTCGAAGTGGAATAGAACTCCACGTTTGACCGTGACTCAATTCACTTCGTGGCGACACTAATTCGTTTCCAGTTAACTACCATCACGCATACAAACAGCGTTGTCCTCGGTTTACTGTTCCCATTCACCATACTCCCAATTGTAACAATCCTGTGTTGCCGTAAGCATCACCGAGAAGAACGAACACAACAGACATTACCACACAGTCCACTTGTTCTTTAGCCACGGGTACCGCCAACTTCAACTTGCCTCCTTTGTCCTTATCTTTCTTGTCGTCATCCCCGCCGCCCCACCAAGGCCAGCTCATCAGCGAGATCCTCTTGCTGTCATCCGATGCAGGCTCATCCGCCCATTCGAGGTCTTTGGACAGTAAACGCTCGACAATCTCTTTGATGGAATGCGTCCGCACGTCTACCGCCCATTTGAGCTTTGTTACCGTGTCATACAGTATTACCTTGCCCAGATGACACCTACAGAGCCGTTATTAACCATGCCTCGTTGAGCAAAAATAGTCAACTGTTTACCTTGTTTCCATCGCATAACCGGCGATTGCACAGGTGGATGTCACACCGTTGCATACACCCATGGGTATCGGGTCAGCGGTATGTATGATATGTGTGATATGCTGGGTTGATGGCTTCAAGATGTCAGTCGCATCAATCAGAGACTCAAACTCAAACATACGGGCAAAGGAAGATGTAATCGAGTAGCTGCGAGTTTCTCGGCCGGTGCTTCAAATGCCACCACCGGCGCACCAAAAGTGGTCCCAATCAGAGACGACACCGAGCCGCCTAAGGAATGTCCTATAAAATCTCATGAGCACCTCATACGCCTGAACCAACATTGGAGAGATATGTATACCAATGACCCAGATATGCGAATTCGGATACATATAAGTAAGATTGTTATATAGATTCTGTCGCAATCAGATTGGGAACCAGGATTAAAAAGAGAACTTACTACTCCCACCGAATAATATAACTCGTCATCTTGAAGTGCACTCTCTATGCATTCTTGATTGCATTTTCCTGCGCCCTTGTAGCAGTCACAAACGGTGCTCCATGTAGGGCCCACACGTGCACAACAACAGGAAAATAGCATGTTATCGTTTAACTTGTCTTTCCGTACTGTCGGTCCTCCACCACCGGTGATCCACCCAGCAGATGTGCCTTTGAGGGAAAGAATCACTGTAGAATTATCCTCCGAGACGAAGACGTGGCCACGAAGACCATCATCGGTGGGCTTCCATCCTATAGGAACAGTCTGCATCGACGATAAGAACGCTGGGGGAAGGGAATGCAGGTAGGCCTACAGTATTGAACCCATCGACGTTGTACCAACTCGTATCAGGACTTGCGCTATAGGCATTATACGACATCTTTGCAAGAGAGAGCAGTGATTCACGGTCAGTGACATCCGGTCCGAGCACTTCTTCTGGATGCCATAATCTCCCCTCGGTTTGTCCGCGGTGGACGGAGCGAACGCGAGCGTCGTGAAAAGCAGCGTGCGAGGAAGGCCGGTGTGTGAGCAGGCGTGAGGTGTCTACTTGATAGCTGAACGGGTCTACGGGTGTGCTCAGCGAGTGTGACAGGAGCTGAGATGGACGGACGTCGGAGAAGATCACGCGTGATGTGTTGGTCACTGCGTGTTCGTGTCGGAGGATAAACTCCAGTCGAGGTGCGCGAGTTTGTAGGTCTTGTTTCCAAAGCAAGAACGCCAGTAAAAGTCGAAATGTAGCGGGGAACAAGTCCAAGATCATGGTCTGTGTGTGACTATGGGTGTATGTGAAAGGGAATGTTGTGTCACTGCAGCAGTCGTAGCCACAATAGGGTCAAGCAGCTTATGCAATCCCACGTTCTCCCCAAAAGATCGCTTGGAGCAATCCAGCATGACACAGCCAATAGCGACTTCCGGTGCAATTGTCTTACCTCCTAGTTCAGGTAAGTCAAGTATGATGACCAGTATGCACTTCATGTTGGATTCATCTTCGGCGCTACATGAAGGGCACTGATGGCAGCCGCAACATGCTCCGTTTGACTCGAATCAGATCGATCTTGCAGCAGCCATGTAGTATTCTTTCCAAGGTATCTAATCCAGGAAATCACATTTTGCCCTACCCGAAACTACTCGGAGCTCGTCGGATGACCAGATAACCACTGGCACATTACAAGGCTACTCTGCCAGTTAGTATCTACTAGGCAGGCTAACGAATTTTACGTGCCGGCAGTGTGTTCGCCACGAATTCTTTTCCCGTAGAAAGTTAAGTTCAGCCTCATTGCTAACGGTCTAGAGCATACAACTTTAGAGGTCACATCTTTCGTCATTACTTCATGACTTTTCAAGGACAAACTTGCGCAGTTATCCCGTAAGTCGTGCCAAAAGAATGTGGTATGCAGTGATTGCTTTAGTCCAGATATATGCAGCTGTTATGTTATTCGCAACGTTCTTTGATGCATTGCACTTCGGCAGTGATTTGATTTGGTAGATTTGGCCGTCCATTGGCGCAGTATATGGTTTTGCCGCAGAGACATTTTTGCGCCAAGCTCTCGTGTCAATTTTCAAGGTTCTAGTTGGTTCGTGCAAATAGTGTATTTTGATTTGACCCTCTTCTGCCTTCCTGGTTTTTTCTGGCATCGGGAAGCATTGAAATCGGGGACTAGGATGGAGTTTCTCGTTTGGGATTTGTGAGTTGAATCTGAAAGGATGGCGGGCCACTGCCATTCCGTTATGTACAACATTTCGATTACCAGATCTTTGTCTTCTAGCTTTTTGCAAGTTTGAAATTGCGGGTACATGCACTATGCGTAGTCTGGTTGGTATGTGATCCCATTTCTATCAAATAAGCGCTCTGTGTTACAAAGGTTGTTAAATGCGCTTGACAGACCTCGTTTCGTATTCGAGAAGCGTTTCTTTTTACCAAATCTAATCTGATCACGGAACCGTCTTCCAATTAACGAGTATTCGTGGTACAACAAAAATGTCGATCGTCATTATGAGAGTAGATGAGTTCTTGTCTGATTTTTCCGCTAACGAAAGGATCTCACCCCCTTTTTCCCCGAATTGGGTCCGGTCTCATTTACTACAATCAAAAAGACATCATCAATAGAGTATGGAAACCTCCATACTTCGTTGAAGCCACTACCATCCGGTAGGGTTTCTGTTGCAAGTGCATGGAGACACAGCTCGGGTTGCCTTCTGTCTCTACCTTTTTTCCATTTATGGACGAGGGTTATCTCCAGCGTCGTTCTGTCGCCAGTATGATTCAATAAATCGCCTATGACGGTTTTGGCCTCAGCTTTGGATCCATCTTGCTCAACATCGCGATAGGTGCTCACTTTCAAGGCAGGCGCAACGGTGACCATGAGTGAGTTCTGTTTCATTCCATCACCCGCTTTTCCTTTCGACATATGCATATAGACACCCCAGCTTTGAGAGTAGAACTTGGTCGAACTCCACTCTACGTCTTTCTCCCAGTTTTCCGATATTTACGACCACCCATACGCAGAACCTTTCGGCAAACTCATGCTTTTATTATTATTAGGTGCTTCCAAGTTGTTTGTCATCACTTTGAGCGGCCATCTCATATATGCACTTGCGGCATCCGAGATGATTTGGCTCGCTCCATTAAAAGTATGTAGCAGTCTATCTCCAGAGATGACCACGGGGAAATAGCATCTCACTTCGATCTAGTCGACTTTGCGTAGTTTCACACCCTTGGTCTAAATTGCTACCAGCACGTTTCGCAGTGGCGGCGACGGACTTTCACGCCTAACTTCTGCTCACGACCTGCGAAAATGTTCCTCACCATTCGCATCTATTTCGTCGCGCTGGTCGCTTCCTTGACCTTCGCAGCCCCTACTTCGATTTTGTCCCAGCCGTCACTCAACTCTACAAAAAATGCCGATGAAACCAGCTCTTCGTCACAGTTCACTAGCAGCCCTTGGGGCACTGCTTACTCACTATCCAATGCTTCAGCCTTGTCTTTGAATCCCACTGACATCCTATCCTCACAGATGACACCGTCTACTGATCCATCGAGAACCACGTCTACCACTTCTCTACCTCTGACCACGTCCAGTCTTTCACTTTCCTTGACCCCGGTCTCACCCACGCCGTCTCCGGCTTCGACCACCGTCGTGACCAGAGTGGCCACGATTTTTGAGACAACCACCATTGATGGGACACCATCTCGGACCGCCAACGTGACCGTGGCCGTGACCGCAACGTCGACTGGTACCGCAACACCAGCCTCCTGGGATAACCGAACCCTCTGGGCCGCACCACCATACATGACCGACCTCGCCGCTTTCAACATCACCGACTTTCCAAGCGGTCAACGAAATCTCCGTATCGTCGCCCAAGTCCCTGCCGAGGCGATCGCCCCCACCCCAAAACACCCCCAGAACGCATCCGAGACCAACCTAACGTCCTCGATCCTTGAGTTGGTCTACCCACCCCACTCGGTCAATCCAGGCGGTAAACCCGAGGGCGGGGCCGATTTCTACGCGACGCCGCTGAATCTGGGTCGTGCGCACAATGTCACGCTCGAGTATCGTGTCTTCTTTCCAGTCGATTTCGATTGGGTCAAGGGGGGTAAACTGCCGGGTTTGTTTGGTGGGCATACGGGGTGTTCTGGGGGTGCGTCGGCCGAGGATTGTTTCAGTACGCGGATGATGTGGCGTCCACAGGGCGCTGGGGAGCTGTATCTGGTAGGTTGATGTCGTCCCTGGTCTGTGCCGAGGTTGATGGATCACGTTCGGAGTATGCGCCAAAGGATAAACAAACAGAAGCGTTGTGCGCAGATGTGACGTCGGTCTGCGATGCCGCCTACGGATTCTCAATCGGTCGAGGCACGTTTAACTTTAGAGCTGGGGATTGGACGCACCTGCGGCAAAACGTGATACTCAACACGCCCGGACAAAACAATGGGGTATTCGCATTGTTCGTCGATGGGAGACCGACAATCAATCGGACGGACATATTTTATAGAGACGTCCCAGACGACTCTACAGTAGATGATCCGCAAGTGGCGACAGCGTTTATTGGCCTTTTCTTCAGGTAGGGTCTTGGCTCTCAAACGGTTGGGTTGATCGCTTATCATCCCCAAGTACATTCTTTGGAGGTCACGGGAAAAAGTATGCCACGCCACGAGAGCAGTATACTTGGTTTAAAGATTTTACCATCATTCGCCATGACTAGAGCGAGCTGTTCCGTAGTAGAACAATCTAGGGAAAGGGGGTATGAAATAAAATAAGCCATCATACATAATGACGCGACAAAACGGCAAGCACGAGTCCGACAAGAAAAGTAAACATAAACGCTATTCCTTTCAATGGCCACGTTTCCACAGGTCCCATTTTGACGGTCTCGATCAACAATCTCTCGAGTTCCTTTGCCATCGACGCCATGCTGAAGACCGACTTTGCACGATGTGTTGATCGTTCCGCCATCGCCGTCCGCTCCGACGGACTCGTGAGACATATTTCCTCTAATGCGTTCGCCCATATACGAGGATCGGGTGTTCGGAGCCAGCCTGTGCGCTGTTCTGGAGGATGGTCCACGATGCTCTCCGTTGGACCACCACTGTCGCATGCCAGTACAGGCAGTCCGCAAATCATAGCTTCGACTGGGCCAATGCCAAAATGCTCATTTACCGGCGTGTACAGTAGTGCGAGGGTGGAGGAGGACTGAAGTAGTGCAGAGCGTTGCGCAGTGGTAAAGTTTAAGAGGAACAGGACGTCTGGTTCGTTTGCAGTCGTACTTGTGAACGGAGGAGCGGCGACGTTGCATTGCGCAGGTGTGATAACGCTGAATGTGAGCTTGTTTGACAGTGCGCACTCGACAAGACTGTCCAACGTGCGAATGTTATCTTCAAGACGAGGATCATAGCCTCCTGTGAGAAAATGAGTTGTCCTTGAGCGAGCGAGAAACACAGGAAACGTTACCAGCAAGAACAAGGCGCATTTTCCGAGACAAGTATTGCATTGATGGTCTATTTCGGAGGGTAGCGAATGATTCGATGGCAAGCGCCGCGTTCTTTTTCATCTCAAATCGGTTCAATGAAACCAATGTAGACCGTGGTCTTGGGAAACTCGTGAGCGGCATCGGAAATGGCATAAATTCCATCTTACGATGCGATTTGAACGATTTCGGAGGCTGTCCAGTCAACGGGTGTTTCATATGCCTCGATATTGATGCCAGGGTAGACTACTCTGGGAATCGAGGTGATGGACCTGAGATGTCTAGCCGTGACGTGCGCAGTGAACATCGAGTTAGCGACAAGCTTGTCGGCCTGACCTATGAACATACAAAAACATTGGACCTTTTCCATCAAAGAGAAAGAGCATACGTGTTGTCATTTCCTCGAGCCAATCCATCGGATAGCGGTAGAGTTGTTTGAGTGAGCTGATGTTCTTCCTCTGAGCTGGGTCTTCAACAAACGCGCCATGTGCGAGCAGTTTGTCAGGGAAATGGCAGTAAAAGAGGACGCGTTTTCCACTGGCTAGTCGGAGAAGGGGTATACACGTCGAAAGTTGGTCGACGAAGAAGACATCGTACTGAAATGCAGTAGAATGAAGGAAGAACGATGTCAGCGTGAGGTGGAGCTGACGAGCGTGTGCAAAGAGAGCGTGGAATTTACCACGCCATGCGCGCGGGAACGGTGAGCGGACGTGGTGCACGCGGAGGGTGCCTGTCGGAAAAGGTGAGAGGATGAAGAACAGATGAGTGGGAGATTACCGTCTCTGGTTTCGTCGAAACAGTGATTGGGGTCGTGGTGCGAAGTGTAAATGTCGACGGTGTGACCAAGGGACTGTAGGCCAAGGGCGGCATCGACAACCAGCCTTTCAGCTCCACCTAAAAGGTGGTTGAGGTCTCTTGCTTGTATCGCATGCAGTGGAAAAACACACCGATTCCCAAGTCCGGATGGATGAACGCAATACGCAGTGATGACATTTTGATTTGGAATCCTCGCTAGCATCAGCAAACGAGGCTAAACCTCGTGACACCTTGTGACTACCAGATCAGTCCAAAGGTTCTCGTGGCGCCTGGCAGCATCTCGCCAGGCCTCGCGAGAAATGGTGGGACTAGGCGAGACTTGAATGTCCGTTCCCTAGGGTCTCACCATCTCTATCGGCTTCTCGCCAGGTCTGGTCGAATTTGCACGGTCCTCACAAGTGCTCGCGAGAGCTTGTGACGCTGTCGCAAGGTCGTGGGAACCTCACAAGCCATGATAAGGTTGACGTACGGCTCCCCCAATCTTGCAAGGGACCCAAGTGCCACTCTCGCCTTGCAAGGCCTCGCTGGATCATGCAAGGCCAATATCATATACAAGTCCCCTGGGTCTGACTCTACAGGTATGCTAGTGGTTTCAAGTTGTTCCAATCAATAGGGTAGTTCAATGTTGATTTTGCTGGCCAATTTGGGCTGGTTTTCAATGGTGATTTCAAATGAGATTTCATTTGTGTGGCCCAAATCCACTACTATGGATTTTGCTAGTGTGATTTTGGCTTGTTCAGCACCATGCACTAGGGTTTGAAATTGCAATGTGAGAGCATGTGATGGCACAAACTCAAAACTATACAAGTTACTCCTGTGTTCACCATTTTTAAACTTCATTATCCAACCCTCATGTCTCCAAGAGTGACTGGAAAAGGCTCCAAGGCAAAGGCTAGTTCTAAATCCACTAAGAACAAGGAGAATCCTAGCCCAGTAACTGAAGCAGATGATGAAATTAAGGATGCATGGGTTGTTGTTCCATGTGTTTCACTTATACATTTCATCTGGTTATACTAATTAAATGGTAACTGTAATGGCTTGTTACTTTCATGCTTCAGACTTAGAAGCGATGGCAAGAACCAGCATAGATACACAGCCACGCCCATTATGATTTCCTTTTTCTCTTTACCCCTATTGATGATCTTATCTTATCTCAGCATTCTCCAGTATCTTATCAGATATCACACAATTACAGGATTGATCTTATCTGAAGGGACTTAGAAGATTTCTCCTTTCTCTCGGACTCTTTCCTTTTCACACTCACTGATGCATGGCAGATCTGATCTAAGATACAGATCTCATCTAACCATATTGGTCAGCACTGCCCAATTATGTTCACACATTTATTTCTGCTCCTTCCATTCTATGCCTCATGTACAACATGCTTTATTAATCTCTGTCTCCTCTCTTATCTCGGCTATGCTTTCTGATAGAATATTCTGATGTACTTATTGCTTCTCACACACAGCCCAGATAAGCTAGTGCCTTGATTAGGGTAGTTACACAGCCATGTACAGCCACAACCTATGCATATATAAACCCAAGGAACTCAGCTGGTAACCTTAGTCTTGTTCACCTTGGAACTTTCACCTAACAAGTGGATAAACAGCCAAGTAGCTCACTCAGTCCATTTCCCACTTGCTATCTACGGAAGAGCCCTAACCTGGTGTACTCCAGTCCATGTCTCCCTTACTCCACGATAAGGTTCCTCATACTCAGAAGTTCATAGTGTTAGGTTTGCTTCAGTAACTGGGGTAAAGAAGACCACTTCCACCAAACAGATACCCTTCTGACTCTAATTGAGGAGTCAGTAACCTGGTGAGCTGCTTTTGGCTTTGACCTAGGTGATGTAATGGCTTGTTACTTCCACGCCTCAGACTTAGAAGCAATGGCAAGTGTAACGGCTCATTACTTTTATACTTCAGACTTAGAAGCAATGGCAAAGACTGGTATAGATGCAACACTGTGCCCACTATGATTTCCTTTTTTATTCACCCCTATTGATGATCTTATCTTATCTTGGCATTCTCCGGTATCTTATCAGATATCACACAATTATGGGATTGATCTTATCTGAAGGGACTTAGAAGATTTTCCTCTTTTTCAGAACTATGTCTTTTCTCCTCTGCACTCACTGACATATAGAAGATCCAATCTAAGATACAGATCTCATCTAACCATATTGGTCAGCACTGTCCAATTATGTTCTCACACCTATTTCCACTCTCTTCCATTCTATGCCTCATGCACAACATGCTTTATTAATCTCTACTTTCTCTTATCTTGGCTATACTTTCTGATAGAATATTCTGATGTACTTATTGCTTCTCACGCACAGCCCAGATAAGCTAGTGCCTCGATTAGGGTAGTTACACAGCCATGTACAGCCTTGTAGTATGTATATATAAACTCAAGGAACTTGGCTGGTAACCCCAATCTTGTTCACTTGGAACTTTCACCTAACAAGTGGATAAGCAGCCAAGTAGCTCACTCGGTCCACCCCCCTCACTCGCTATATAAGAGAGAGCCCTAATACAGTACACCTCAGTCCACCTCTTTGCCTCTCTTACTCTACATTAAGGTTCCTCGCACTCGCAAGTCAGAGTTGTTGTAACAATCGCTATTGTTAGCACTTATGCACAACGACGCACTCTAGAAGAAGATTAGATTTCGACAATCTTATCTTACCTTATCTTATCACAGCAATCTCCGACATCTTATCGCACGATTGCAAGTCCTAATCTTATCAGTGACATGAAGAAGAATCCTCGAAGGATAGAAGGGAGATCACGCTATCTCCACCACCAGAAGCGAGATCTGAGATCTCTAGAAGAAGATCCCATCGTGGTTGGATCTTAGATGAAGAAGACCGGATCATGGATTGATCCTAGGACTTAGAAGCAACACATGAGGTTGCCATGAGGTTAAGATAGAAGGCAAGGCCTTCTCTTCCATTTGATGTACATGAGGAGAACACATGTTCCCTTATCAGAAGAACACTGACGTGGCCACAGGATAGCCATAGTGGTACGATAGAAGTATTTACTTATAAGGATGAGACACAGCCTCTCACTCACTGTATATAAGAAGTAGAGACTGAGCTATGGAAGCTCCAGTCTTGTTCACCTTGATACTTTCACCTAATACAGTGATTGTAAAGATTAGGGAGCTCACTCAGTCCCAGTATAGTCCCTGGATATCAAAGGACGCTTTCTCACTGATGCTGGACATCCTTTTTCTTGGTCCACATCAAGGCTCCTCGCACTCGCAAGTCAAGAGTTATTAGGTTTGCTTCAGTTGTTAGATTTGCTTTAGCAAGAACCAGTATAGATGCATAGCCATGTCTATTATGATTTCCTTTTCTTTTGTCTCCTTTTACCCCTATTGATGATCTTATCTTATCTCGGCAATCTCCGATATCTTATCAGATATTACACAATCATGGGAAAAGATCTTATCTGAAGGGATTTAGAAGTTTTCTTCTCTTTCTCAGACTCTTTTCCTTTCCCTTCACACTCACTGACACATAGCAGATCTAATCTAAGATACAGATCTCATCTAACCATACTGGTCAGCACTGCCCAATTATGTTCTCACATTTATTTCTGTCTCTTCTATTCTATGCCTCATGTCATATATGCTTTATTAATCTGTCTTCTCTTATCTCAGCTATGCTTTCTGATAGACCATTCTGATGTACCTATCACTTCCCATGCACAGTCCAGATAAGCAATGCCTCAATTAGAGTAGTTACACAGCCATGTACAGCCTTACACTATGTATATATAAACCCAAGGAACTTGGCTGGTAAACCTAGTCTTGTTCACTTGGAACTTTTGTCTAATAAGCAGATAAGCTGCCAAGCAGCTCACTTGGTCCCAGTATAGTCCCTGGATATCAAAGGACGCTTTCTCTTTGATGCTACTCATCCTTTCCTCTATATAAAGGGGAACCCTCACATGGTGTATCCTGAAACAGAACAACAACTCACTTAGTCATAGCGTAAACGTCAGCCTCTATATCCTAAGGAAAGGGAAATGGGCATAGCAGAAGGGGAGAATGTCCTAGATGTGGGTTGAGGGTGAATAGGGATGAGCTTGCTTCAAGAGTGAGGGACTTCTGTTCATTGTCATATCACGGTTGATGTTCATATCGAACCAGGCAAGGGTTAGAGCTTCATCTGCTTCAGAGTAATTGTGAAAAGATCAAGTGAATAAAGCTGGGGCCTTTATCCACAGGATCGCTTCCATTAAATACTATCTACACATGAGCACAGACTATATGACATCACTACATGAGAGGAGAGCATGGATCAACATGCTGCATACATGAGGTGTACTAGAGTGTTCTATGATGTCAATAAGTAGTGATGGGGGTAAAGATAAGGGAACATGTTAGGGTCCAGACCATGACGTCATCGATAGCATAAATAGAAACGAACCATGAACTTGCAATGAGGTATCTAGCCAAACATGAGGTGAGGGCATGGATGACAGATGTGAAGCATGGGAAGACAAGGGTCTAAGCCAGATTCACAACACATCCCAGTCCATGAAAGAGCCCTAACCCAGTGTACTCCAGTCCACGTCTCCCTTGCTCTACATCAAGGTTCCTTCTCAGAAGTTTGCAGTGTTAGGTTCGCTTCAGATGGTCTGGCAAATACTACTCCAACTGGTAAAGGTAAAAGCCTTGTCTAGTATTGTGCTGATATTGCTGCTGTATTTTTTGTGGATGGTGATGATGAATTTGCATCATTAACTAAGGATATGAAGATTTATTGAGGTGTTATCAAGAACTAAGTCAATGTGTATATATAAAGTCAGTTTGATTCTTGTATTATACAGTGACTCCAAAAAGTGTTCTAATATTTGTGTTATGATTTCTTATTCTCTTGGTATACATGGTATACTTTTTCTTGACTTTATTTTGCTGTCTCACTTTGACTTTTCCTCAATTTTTGCTGAGCATAAACTTATACAAGTTTATGCTGATACTTAGTCAGCATCTCCCATAGACATGTGACACATCTGGACTCATAGTAACTCATATTGATTATGACTCACACTATAATATCATAATGATGCCTTAGTGTGCCATTATGACACCACTTGGCTCACACAGACCACTTACTTAGTATATCCTTTTCTCATGCCTGCCCTAAAGACTCTTTTTATCTATATAAACCCAGTCACTCCCACTATTACTCTTTAGCTTAGTTCTTCCTTATTCTCCCACAAGGATCTCCTGTTCCTAGTACTTCCTAGTGAATACTAGTCATTGCCATCTTCCTACATGTGTGGGAAGATCCTCACTTAGTCATTGTCCTACTACTGAGTGGATGCTTACTCTTACCTCAAATCTTTGACCCTTGTCTAAGTGTCTCTCAGTCAAGGTTACCATTATCACTGCCCAAGTACCTCTTGGCCAGTGCCTCTGTATGTACATAAACTCATGCAAGTTTGTGCTAGTTCTTATCAAGGGCTATGTTAGAACCTACCTGGTTCAAAGTGTAATAGTTTGACTCTGATGCAGTGTGTGAAGTGTACTGCAAATACAAATGGGAGTCTTGCTTAGCCTTGATGGAGACAATAATAGTCCTTACTCTTGGCTACCTGTTTATATAAAAATTATGTAATTTGGCCAAGAATTGGTTAAGATATATTCATTTTAGTTTTATCACTTCATTGGAACAATTTTTGCACTTTTCTAATGAAAGATGTAATTTAGATTAAACCTATGAATGTTTATATTTGTTTGGTCATAAAAACAAAGATATACATATAAACAACTCATCTGAGTTTGAAACAATTCCCACACCTCTTTATTTTCAACCACTATCACTATGCAATCACTCTACTATTCAGAAAAACACTATCCTTTCTCAACTTGATGCTGGTCACTCTATTTGCTCTATTGCCTCTAGGATCAGTGTCAGCCTTACTGCCATCTCTGTTATGAATCCATTAAAAGTCCTCTGGACTTAGACATTTTTCCTTATTCAATGACATAACCCAGGTCATGTGACTAACAATGTGCCTCATCACCTGATGACCAAGATCACAAGACCTGTTATGAATCCAAAAGTTCACATCTGAACCTAGAAGTCTTCCTGCTTTTGAATAACATAAACCAGGTCACATGACTAACAATGTGACTCATCACATGATGATAAAAGATCACCTGATCTAGACAAGACTGAATCCTTCATGACAAGTGTCACACCCTTGGGCACCATTAGCCCATTCCTTCTTTCCTTATACATAAGGCACTACCTCTTTCATTTCCATCCTGTGCAAGAAGCACTGACATCAGAAGTCATGGCAAACATGAGTATTTAATCTCCAGTTACTTCCCCTCCATTATAGAAGGCACTGCCTTACTGGTTCCAAAGACCCTTGATGTACATGTGTCACACATGCCTTACTTATTGCCCAATGGCACATCATGCTCACATGGTACAACCCTTAGAAATATGTTTATGGTAGTTATACACAAAACCTGTACACACATATGTGATTGAATATATAAGGGATGCTCGACTGAGGGTAACTCCTCAGTTTGAGTATCTTGATAGTTGACTTGTACTAGTCACTTCAAGAGCCTGAACTCAATCCTTCCTCTTCATCTAAAAGTCATCAATTAGCTTTTTTGTTTCAAGACCTAGATGAGGATAACAAACTCTCACAACAAGTGTTGCACCCTTGGGCACCACTAGCCCATTCCTTCTTTCTTTATATGTGGGGCACTGCCCTTTCATCTCCATCCTGTGCAATAAGCACTGACATCAGAAGTTATGACCTCCATGAGTATTTAATCTCTGTCCCGCTTCTCTTCCATTATAGAAGACACTGCCTTATTGGCTCTGAAGACCCTTGATGTATGAGTATCCCTCATGTCTTACTTATTGCCTAATGGCACAATATGCTCATATGGTATGATTCTAGGAAATACATATTTAGAAGTATAGATACACATGTGCAAACAAAACCCATGAAATATATAAACCAGGTTGCTTTGCTGAGGATGATTCCTCAGTTAAAGTAACTTGGTGCTGTAGACCTCAAAGTCAACCCTAAGCCCTTTACTCTATTTCCTCTTTCAAAGTCACTAGTTGGCTTTTTTGTTTCAATAGGAATCCAGACAGAGGAAGGCCTGAGAAAGAAGCAGGCAAGAAAAATTTACCCTTACACATCCAAAGTGAGATAAGACCCACACTCCCCCCTCCATGCCTCATATCTGTTGAAGAAGGCCAAGAAGTAAAGCCTTGGGTCAGTAGGACATTGAAAGAAATTCCTCACATAGCACTGCAGCACTAGCCACCCCCCCCAAATATATCATATATTCCCCACCAATCATGTTGATTGAAGAACAACTCAACACTCTCAGAGGCCAACTCCAGGCAGTAATTGGAGAAATGAACAATCAATCTCAGGTCATATGCACCTTGACCAAACAATGAGACCAAGCCCTTGCCACCACAGGAATATAACACTGGATGGGTGGATCAATAGGAGCTAGTGGAAGTAAAATCAAAGCTTTCAAGGATCGAGAGGAATATGATAGATCAAAATCTAAATTTGACAAGTGGTGGATCAAGATGAAATCCTGGCTCTGGTTGAATCCCTTCTTCCTGACAAAGAGCAAATACAACAACAGCTCGGATAAGATAAATCTGGTCATGAGAGAATAAGTATACAACATCAAACTCATAGAAGGAATGAGGGTGGTGTTATCATTGAAATGAAAAAGCCTTTCAAAGACTTTTAGAGAAGAAGAGGGAAGACTGAGTGGAGATCTCGCAAGTGCTTTGTAGACAACTTCAAGTAAATCCAACTGAGGTTTTACACTCAGTGGATCTACCATTTATATATGCATAGGGTTTGTATGTACATGTATGTTCCTACTTCTATATTCGTATTTAAAGAATCATACTATATGAGTATAATGCATCATTAGGCAATAAGTAAAGTATGAGGTATACACATGGATCAAGGGACTTTGGAACCTATTAAGGCAGTGCCTTCTGTTTTATAGAAGAGAAGCAAAATGGAGATTAAATACTTGTGTTCACTGTAACTTCTGAAATGAAAGGGCAGTACCCTATGTATAAGGAAAGAGGGAATAGGCTAATGGTGCTCAAGAGTGCGATACTTGTCATGAATAAATTGGTTCTCTTCTAGGTCAGATGACCTTACATCATCATGTCATGTGATGGGTTACATTGTTAGTCATGTGACTTAGATTATATCATTCAAAAGCAAGAAATCATCTAAGTTCGGACATGAACTTTTGGGTTTATAACATCATCCTCTTCTCATGGTCTTCAAGTTCCATCAAAGACCTTAATGGGCAGTTGGGTGGGATATAAAAGTGACAGCATATACAAACAAGGTTTTGTAGGGGTTTTCTAAGCTAAAGTTTTTGTAAAATGACTCGTATAGATAGAGTTTGGGGTTTTTCTCATGGAATTCCACTATTGCCTCCTTGGCGTGGGTGAGGTTCTTCTTGGGTTCCCAGGTGTGGTCTTCTTCCAGGTATCCATGCTAGTGCACCAGATATTCCCATCTATTCCTTCATTTGCATGTATCCACAATGAAATCGACTTTATATTCTTCATCCCAGTCCTTGGCCACTAGGACTGGTCCTGGGTTCTGAACAGGTTGGCCATCAAGGTGTTCCTTGTATGGTTTGATCTGTGATATATTTACCACCAGATATATTTTTATGTGTGAAGGAAGGAGTAGTTTAATGGCATTCTGGCCAATAATCTGAATAATTTAGAAGGGGCCTAGCCATTTCTCTGAGAGCTTTTGTGATTCCCATGTCAAACAGAGATTATCCATAGCAAGCAAGATCTGGTCACCTAGTTTATATTCAGGGGTGTCAGATTGGTGCTTATTGGCTTGTTTTTTCATTGCTTCCTGAGCCTTTTGTAGGTTGGCAGACATTTCTGTGAGGTCTGCTCAATCTTCTGAGCTAGGTCATCTGCTGCCAGGGCTTTGGAAGATCCCAGTTCCACTCCCATTCTTGGAGCATAGGTGTGGGTGACTTCAAAAGGGGTTTTCTGTGAAGAGTCCTGCTTCTTTGAATTATAGGAGAATTGAGTGATAGGGAGCCATTCACTCCAGTCATTCTGATGATCACAGATGAACAACTGAAGGTACTGTTGTAGGTCCCCGATGATTTGCTCTGTCTGCCCATCTATTTGCAGGTGTGATGCCATAGAGAGGTGTAGTTTTATTTCTAAGCATACATATAGAGTTGTCATTACTTGTGCAGCAAATTGTGGGCCACAATCTGATATAATGCTTCAGGGTATTCCATGGTTTGTCCAAACACACTCTAGATAGAGTTTGGCAGTTTCAAACACTGATGTTGTTCTTACAGGGGATGAACTCCACTTCTTTGGAGAAGTGATCCATAACAGTGAGAATTGAGTCATATCCATGGGAGATGAGTAGATTGGTGAGAAAGGTGACTGAGATATCTTCCCATAGCATGTTTGGCAGTTCCAGTGGCTGTAGCTTGCCAGCTGGGGCTGTGTTTCCTCTTTTCATTTTCTGACATGTATGGCATCTGGCCACATAGTCTTTTATGTCTTTGGTCATGCCTGGCCAATAGTAGTGAGTTTGAATGAGGTTCATCATCTTCTCTATTCCTGGATGTCCTGCCACTGGTGTGTTGTGGTGAGCAGTCATTACTGTCATGTGGATCTTTTCCAGTATAAAGATCTTCCCTTCCTTCCTAAAAACTCTGTCATCTGAGAGCTCAGCTCCTTGATTTTCTATATGATTGACCTCTGATTCCCATGGTTGGAGAGTTTCTGATCAGATCTGGTCTAGAACCCTATCCCCATCATCTTTGATGCACATCAAGTGGATCTTATCTGGGGTAATGAGTTGAATGCTCTTGTTGTCATTCTCAACTCCTTCTGTATGATTGCTTCTTCTAGAGAGTGCATCTGTTACGAATCCAAAAGTTCATGTCTGAACTTAGAAGTTCTTGCCCTCTCGAATGATATACATAAGCCAGGTCATGTGACTAACAACGTGACTCATCACATGATGATGAAGATCACATGATCTAGATGAGATCAAATCCTTCACAACAAGTGTCATACCCTTGGGCACCACTAGTCCATTTCCCCTTTCCAAATATGTGGGGCACTGCCCTTTCATCTCCATCCAGTACAATTGGCACCAAGACATCAGAAGCCCTAATGCATGACTATTTAATCTCCATTTCCTTCTCTTTTATTACAGAAGGCACTGCCTTAAACAGGTTCCAAAGACCCTTGATGCATGATGCATCCACATATCTGAAGTGAACCTAACACTGCGAGCTTCTGAGTGCAAGGGACCTTCTGTTGTCGAGCAAGGGAGATGTGGACTGGAGTACACCAGGTTAGGGCTCTTCCATGGACTAGGATGCACTGTGTGAAGGTTCTCTCTTATATAGAGGAAAGGATGCACAGTGTCAAAGAGAAAGCATCCTTTGATATCCAGGGACTATACTGGGACTGAGTGAGCTACTTGGCTGCTTATCTGCTTGTTAGGCGAAAGTTCCAAGTGAACAAGATTGGGGTTACCAGCCAAGTTCCTTGGGTTTATATATGCATACTACAAGGCTGTACATGGCTGTGTAACTACCCTAATTGAGGCACTAGCTTATCTGGGCTGTGTGTGAGAAGCGATAAGTACATCAGAATGTTCTATCAGAAAGTATAGCCGAGATAAGAGAAAGTGGAGATTAATAAAACATGTTGTGTATGAGGCATAGAATGGAAGAGAGTGGAAATAGGTGTGAGAACATAATTGGGCAGTGCTGACCAATATGGTTAGATGAGATCTGTATCTTAGATCGGATCTTCCATATGTCAGCGAGTGTGGAGGAGAAAAGACATAGTTCTGAAAAAGAGGAAAATCTTCTAAGTCCCTTTAGATAAGATCAGTCCCACAATTGTGTGATATCTGATAAGATACCAGAGAATGCCGAGATAAGATAAGATCATCAATAGGGGTGGATAAAAAAGAAAATCATAATGGGTGCAGTGTTATGTCTATGTATACCAGTCTTCGCCATTGCTTCTAAGTCTAAAGCGTGGAAATAGCAAGCCGTTACACTACGAGGCTGTACATGGCTGTGTAACTACCCTAATCGAGGCACTAGCTTATCTGGGCTGTGCGTGAGAAGCAATAAGTACATCAGAATGTTCTATCAGAAAGCATAGCTGAGATAAGAGAAAGCAGAGATTAATAAAGCATGTTGTGCATGAGGCATAGAATGGAAGGGAGCGGAAATAAGTGTGAGAACATAATTGGGCAGTGCTGACCAATATGGTTAGATGAGATCTGTATCTTAGATTGGATCTTCTATATGTCAGTGAGTGCGGAGGAGAAAAGACATAGTTCCAAAAAAGAGGAAAAGCTTCTAAGTCCCTTCAGATAAGATCAATCCCGCAATTGTGCAATATCTGATAAGATACTGGAGAATGCTGAGATAAGATAAGATCATCAATAGGGGTGGATAAAAAAGAAAATCATAGTGGGCATGGTGTTGTATCTATACTGGTCTTCACCATTGCTTCTAAGTCTGAAGCGTGAAAGTAATGAGCCATTACAGCAGCCAGGATCTCATCTTGATCCACCACTCATCAAACTTTGCTTTTGACCCATCATATTCTCCAGGGTCCTTAAATGCTTCTATTCTTGCACCTCCTCCTGACCTGCTAGGCCAACCTTGTTGGTTTACTGTGGTGAGGGCTGAAGCGAACCTAACAACTCTGACTTGCGAGTGCGAGGAACCTTAACGTGGAGCAAGGGAGATAAGGAGGTGGACTGGGGTACACCGGGTTAGGGCTCTCCCTTATATAGCGAAGGAGGGGATGGACTGAGTGAGCTACCTGG
>JBBPTS010000069.1:18954-41132 GCA_038094235.1 Fistulinella staudtii | reverse complement strand
CTTGGTAGCATAGACCTCTAAAGTCAACTCCAAGCCCTTTACTCAATTATTCTCTTTCCCTCTTCCTTACAAACTCATTAGTTGGCTTTTCCATTTCAGAGGTTATCTGTGGCAAGCAGCACCTGATCACCTATTTTGTATTCAGGGGCATCAGATTGGTGCTTGTTGGCTTGTTTTTTCATTGCCTCTTGGGCTTTTTCAAGGTTTGCAGATGTTTTTACAAGGGTTTGCTCAATCTTCTAAGCAAGTTCATCTGGCACTAGGGCTTTAGAAGTGCTGGGTTCTGTTCCCATTCTTGGAGTATAAGTTCAGGTAACTTCAAAGGGAGTTTTCTGGGAAAAAGCCTGCCTCTTGGTGTTATATGAGAATTGAGCAATAGGGAGCAATTCACTCCAGTCATTCTGGTGGTTGCAGATGAATAGCCAGAGGTATTGTTGAAGATCCTGAATGATGCACTCCATCTGTCTGTCCATTTGTGGATGTGATGCCATGGATGGGTATAGTTTTATCTCTAAGTATGTGCACAGATCTTTCATGACTTGTGCAGTGAATTGAGGTCTATAATCTGACATGATGCTTCAGGGAAATCTGTGATTCATTCAAATATACTCTAGATAGAGTTTGGTGGTGTCAAATACCATAATGGCTTTCTGACAAGGGAGGAATTCTACTTCTTTAGAGAATCAATCCATAACAGTGAGTACTGAATCATGACTGTGGGAGATGGGTAGATCAGTGAGAAAGTTGGCAGAGATATCTTCTCATGGCATGTTTGATAACTCCAGTGGTTGTAGCTTGCTGGCTGGGGCTGTGTTTCCTGTCTTCATTTTCTGGTATGTATAGCACCTGGCTATATATTCTTTTATATCTTTGGTCATTCCTGGCCAATAGTAGTGAGCCTGAATAGGGTTCATTGTCTTTTCCACTCCTGGATGTCCTGCCACTGGTGTGTTGTGGTGTGCAGTCATTACCATCATCTGGATCTTTTCTGGGGTGAAGACTTTTCCTTCTTTTCTAAAGACACCATCATCTGAGAGCTCTGCTCCTTGGTTTTCTATTTGGTTGACCTCCAATTCCTGAAGTTGTAAGGTTTCCCATTGGATCTGGTCGAGTATTCTGTCTCCACTATCTTTGATGGGCATCAAGTGGATCTTATCCAGGGTGATGAGTTGAATTCCTTTATTATCATTTTCAACTCCTTCTGTGTGGTCACTTCTTCTAGAAAGTGCATCTGTTGCAGCCATTGCCATTTCTGGTTTGTATATCCAGACATAATTGAATCTTAAGGGATATTGGCTCCATTGAGCTTGTCTTCTGTTAAGATCCTGTTTTTATATGAACCATTGTAGATTTGTATGATTGTTCCAGATCTTAAACTAGAAGCATGCCTCTTCTAGATAATACCTCTATTTTTTGAGTGCCTGTATGACACTGAGCATTTCTTTTTCAAACACCAGGTGGTTTCATTTGGTGTCATTAAGAGTGTGAGAGAAGAAGGCAACTGAGTGCCAATATTCTTCTATTTTCATTTCCAGGATTGCCCCTGTGATGAAATCTAAGGTGTCCATCTGTAGTCTATACTCCACTTTGTCATCCAGGAATACTAGGACAGGGACTGTGGCAAATGCTTCTTTGAGCTGGTTAAAGATCTTTTGCTTGTCTTCTTGCCACAGGAAGGGCAAGTCTTTCTTTGTTAGACAGGTTAATGGTTTTATGATGGAAGTGTAATCTTTGATAAATTAGTGATAAAAGTTAACAAGCCCTAGGAAACTCTGTACATCATGAAGGTTCCTAGGTTTTGGTCAATTTTGGATTGCTTTCACCTTTTTGGTATCTATCTTAATCCCATCTTTCCCTACTGTTATTCTGAGGAATTCTACTTCATCCATGGAGAATGTACATTTTTTGGGTTTGGCAAAGAGGTCATTTTCTTCTAACCTCTCGAGGACTTCTTTCATGATATAGTTGTATTCTTCTTGGGATTCTGTCTTCATGAATATGAGTAGATCGTTGATATAGACAACTACTACATCTTCTAGATCTGTGAAGATTTTGTTTATGATTGCCTGAAAGATGGAGGGGAAGTTACAGAGGCTGAAGTATATGACTAATGGTTCAAAAGCTCCTCTGAAATATACAAAGGCAGCTTTCCATTTGTCTCCTTCTTTGATATGAACATTGTTGTACCCACATCTGAGGTCAATCTTCAAGAATTTCTTTACTTCTTTGAGCTTATCTACCAACTGAGAAATGAGGGGCAGTGGGTAGTTGTTTCGAACCATGTGTTTGTTTAGATAACAGTAGTCTTGGACTATTCATTTGCATCCATCTTTCTTTGGGATGAAGAAGACTGGTGAGGTTTGTGGGGATTTGGAGGGGTGTATATACCTCTTTTTGAGTTGTTCATCAATGAATGCTGAGACTTCTTCTTGTTCTTTTGGTCCCAAAGGAATGATGAATGAATCTTTGAAATCTATCACATGATCCCAGGGTTTTCTTATCAGTATCCTTTTGGAGTCTTTCTCCTCAAACACCTTTAACTATTTGTGGAAGCATTCCAGCACCAGTTGTACAGATTGCTTCTTTTCTTCTTTTGGCTTTTCTATTGCCACTCTTACATGGTATACTGTCTAGGTATTATCCTGTTCTTCTTTTTTGCATGATGCTAGGAATTCACTTCTATCCTGTAGCATGTGGCAGGAACATGGGCAGCATGTGAACTTTAAATCTCTGGATCTCCAGTCTATCTCCAGGTTATGCTTCTTTAGCCAGTTGAAACCAATGACTAATGGGAAAATGACAATGTCGATTACTTCTGCTTCCAACCTTTCTTAGTGTCCTTTATAGTCAATTTGGATCTAGGCAGAGTGGGTTATTTTTCCTGCAGAGTTATAGGTTCTATTGATATTGATTATAGAGATTGGATGGTGAAGCCTTCTCATGGGTATCTTGTGTCTTTCAGCCTAAGATTTATCAATAAATATGACATTTGCCCCACTATCTAAGAGTACTTCTACTGTGCTCCAGTCATAGTTCTTTTGATTGGGGGAGATCTGGACCTTTATAGAGATTTCATCTTTTAACCAGGCTGATCTGGTGCATAGTTCATCCAGAAAAGAGTTTTCTTCTTGTTTTATAAAGGAATCAAGTGTGCATTTGTGGTCTGCACTGTACTTATCTAGAGACACCACTGACCATATATTATAGGTCATATCTGACATGTTAGGTTCACTAGTGTCCATTGGTAAGAAGAAATACTTATTATTGGCAAATTGCTCTTCTGGTTTCAATTTGCCTTCCCTTTGTAATGGCTTGTTACTTTCACGCTTCAGACTTAGAAGCGATGGCAAAGACTGGCATAGATGCTACACCATGTCCATTATGATTTCCTTTCTCTTTCACCCCTATTGATGATCTTATCTTATCTCGGCATTCTCCGGTATCTTATCAGATATCGCACGATTGTGGGATTGATCTTATCTGAAGGGACTTAGAAGTTTTCCTTTGTCTTGGACTTTATCTTTTTCCATTTGCACTCGCTGACATATGGCAGATCCGATCTAAGATACAGATCTTATCTAACCATATCAGTCAGCACTGCCCAATTATGTTCTCACATTCATCTCCATCTCTTTTCTTCTATGCCTCATGCTAAACATGCCTTATTAATCTCCGCTTTCTATTCTTGTTATCTCGGCTATGCTTTCTGATAGAACATTCTGATGTACTTATCACTTCTCACGCACAGCCCAGATAAGCAGTGCCTCGATTAGGGTAGTTACACAGCCATGTACAGCCACATCCTATGCATATATAAACCCAAGGAACTCGGCTGGTAACCCCAGTCTTGTTCACTTGGAACTTTTGCCTAACAAGTGGATAAGCAGCCAAGTAGCTCACTCAGTCCCAGTATAGTCCCTGGATATCAAAGGATGCTTTCTCTTTGACGCTGTGCATCCTTTCACCTATATAAGAGAGAACCTTCACACAGTGTACCCCAGTCCACAGAAGAGCCCTAACACGGTGTACTCCAGTCCATGTCTCCCTTGCTCCATGTCAAGGTTCCTCACACTCAGAAGTTCACAGTGTTAGGTTTACTTCACCCTTTTCTCTTCTGTTGAAATGCCCTTCTGATAAAGAACTCTTGCATTTGGTCAAAGGTTTTCTCTTTAATTTCATTCCAGAGATCAGTGACCTGTGGATTTTCATCAGCAACCTCCCATAAGGTGGCTCCTTCTGCTTTTGGCATTTCTTTATTGGGGCCTTGTGACATCTTTGCAGTCCTGGTGTTTTGATTGTCTTTTACATAAAGCCATCTATGTTCAACATATGATCTGGTATATGAACCTGATATAGTGTAGGTGCTTCTTCTGGGATATCTGGATCTTGAAATGAAAAGCCTTATCAAAGACTTTAGAGGGGAAGAACTGAGTAAAGAGCTCAGGGGCTTTTAGAGTCTGCACCACCAAGTTACTTTGACTGAGGAATCATCCTCAGCAAAGCAGCCTAGTATATATATTCATAGGTTTTGTATGTACATGTTGTGGCATAACTACCATAAGTGTAATTGTAGAGATCGTACCATAAGTGAAATGGAAAAGCCAACCAGTGACTTAAAAGGGAAAGAACTGAGTAATGAAGCTCAGGGTGTGTTGACTTTAGAGGTCTACACCACCAAACTACTTTAACTGAGGAATTGTCCTCAGCAAAGTGGTCTGGTTTATATATTCATAGGATTGTATGTACATGTTGTGGCATAACTACCATACGTGTAATTCTAAGGAATCATACCATATAAGCATAATATGCCATTGGGCAATAAGTAAGGCATGAGGATGCAGCATGCATCAAGGGTCTTCGGAGCCAGTTAAAGGCAGTGCCTTCTGTAATGGAAGAGAAGCGACCGGAGATTAAATACTTGTGTATGCGAAACTTCTGATGCCCGGTTCTATGATGAGGATAGGGATTAAAGGGCAGTGCCCCATGTATAAGGAAAGAGAGAATGGGCTAATGGTGCCCAAGGGTGTGACACTTGTCGTGAAGGGTTCAGTTTCTTCTAGATCATGTGATCTTCATCGTCATGTGATGCGTCACGGGGTTAGTCACATGACTTGGATTATATCAGTTGAAAGTGAAAAACCTCTAAGTCCTCAAGACTTTATTGGATTTGTAACAATAAGAGTATAAACTGCCATTGGGCGATAAGTATAACATGAGGATGCAACGTGCATCAAGGGTCTTTGGAACCAATTAAGGCAGTGCCTTCTGAAATGGAAGAGAAGGATACGGAGATTAAATAGGCATGTGGGTCGTTACATCTGATGCCAGTGTCAGTTGCACAGGACAGAGATTAAAGGGCAGTGCCCCACGTATAAGGAAAGTGGAAATGGGCTAGTGGTGCCCAAGGGTGTGACACTTTGTCGCAAAGGATTCGGTTTCTTCTAGATCATGTGATCTTCATTGTCATGTGATGTGTCACAGGGTTAGTCACATGACCTGGCTTATATCAGTCGAAAGTGAAGAAAAACGTCTAAGTCATCAAGACTTTATTGGATTCATAACAGATCTCTTCTGTCCAGAGTCAGGATATCTTCTTCAGCATGCACATCACCTAGTAGTGGTATAGGGCCCTAGTTATCTTCTAGATACTCTACCTTGTCTTCAGTTTCTAGAGTGGAGTTCCAGTTGATTATGGCATTCCATTGCTGGTTGACTTCTCTTCTCCATGCTTCAGTATCCTCTTCTTCTCCTTCTTCTTCCACTGGTTCTTCTGCTTCTGCTGGTTCTTCAGCTTCTTCTTCTTCTCTATCCTCTTCTCTGTTTCTTTCCTCATCTAGGAAGTACCAAGAGATTTTTAAGGAGTACTCCAGTCCTGCTAGAGTTATTGTGGTTTTCAAGGCCTGAGGTTTTGTCAATGTGGAGGAGGTTGTTTGACTGGCAGTGAGGGTGATGATTATTTCTATGATTCCTGTTGCCAGTACAAGTAGGAAGAGGGATGCTTCAAATAGAATAGCCATTGAAGAAGGTATACTTCTTTAGGTATTTGGATTCTTCTTCCAGGTGTCTTCTTTCACTTCTGAGCCTTTCCAGGCATTAGCAAGCTATTTCTAGTTGTAAGTAGAGTACAGCAAGTTCTCTTTCTTCTTTTAACCACTTCTTTTCACTCTTCTCTGCTTCTTTTCTTTCCTGATCCTCCCTCATAGCTTCTTCTATCTGGTGAACATAGTGGAGGGTGGTGAAAGGAATGAATTGAGCTAAGTAAAGGTGTTCCCTTTGAGTGAAGAATACCTTTCATGAAGGTATGAGGATTGGAAGTGCTGATCCAAAGATAAACTTCTGGTTAGCCACATTGGTTACTAGTAATGATCTGACTGTCATAGTCTTGAGATCTTTCTGACTTCTGTACAATGACTGAGTAAAGTTTTTATTACTCTAGTTCAAATACAGGATAGGAGTGAGGCCTTCTTTATACCTCCTTCAGGTCTCTCATCAAGGGGCTTTCTTTCTTCAGGGATATGGGTGGTCTGTTGACCTAGTTGGGCTGAGGGAGATCTTCTATCTTCCACCTCTAGGCCTTCATCTGGTGAAGTGGCTGAACTACTGCTAAGTTCATGCAAAGGGATATAGGCTGCTTCTTCAGCTCCATCCTTTTCTGGACTTTGTATGCCTTACTTCTTTAAGGGCTTTCAAACTTCAAAGAGTAAGTCTCTTCTAGACTTGTAGCAGTACTTCACAGGCTGCTTGGCAAAGCACTGTTGTTGACGATGGCAAGAAAGGTAGTTTGATTGAAGTGAAATGAAAAAGAACAACAAAGAATAAAGAACTGAGTAACTGACTTAGAGAGTTGTCCTTTATATATGGAAAGGACCAAGTCAATCAAACTGAGGGATGTTCTCCAGTTTGTTGCCTGGTGTAACAGCTCGTTACTTTCATGCTTCAGACCTAGAAGCAATGACAAGGACTAGCATAGATGCACAGCCATGCCCATTATAATTTTCTTTCTTTCTCATTTTTGTTTACCCCTATTGATGATATTATCTTATCTCAGCAATCTCAGGTATCTTATCAGAGATCGTATGATAGCAAGAAAGATCTTATCTGAAAGGACTTAGAAGTTTTCCCTCTTTCTGGGACTCTTTCTCTTTCCCTTTGTGCTCGCTGACATATAGCAGATCCAATCTAAGATATAGATCTCATCTAACCATATTGGTCAGCACTGCCCATTATGTTCTCACATCTATTTCTGTCTCTTCCATTCTATGCCTCATGCAACACATGCTTTATTAATCACTGTTATCTTGGCTATGCTTTCTGATAAAACATTCTGATATACTTATCGCTTCTTATACACAGCCCAGATAAGCTAGTGCCTTGATTAGAGTAGTTACACAGCCATGTACAGTCACATAGTATATATATATAAACCCAAGAAACTTGGCTGGTAACCCCAGTCTTGTTCACTTAGAACTTTTGCCTAACAAGTGGATAAGCAGCTAAGTAGCTCACTTGGTCCCAGTATAGTCCCTGGATATCAAAGGATGCTTTCTCTTTGACACTGCGTGTCCTTTCCACTATATAAGAGAGAACCCTCACACGGTGCACCCCAGTCTAAATGGAAGAGCCCTAACCCAGTGTACTCCAGTCTACATCTCCCTTGCTCCACATCGAAGGCCCCTCACACTCAGACGTTTGCAGTGTTAGATTTGCTTTACCTGGCTTATATATTCATAGGTATAATTGTACATATTGTGTCTGACTACTATAAATATATTTTTACAGAGTCATACTATAGAAGTATACTGTACATGATGTCAGAGATAAGAGATAGAATGGAAGCATACAGTGTGTATCAAAGGTCTTCAGAACCAATAAGGCAGTGCCTTCTAAAATGGAAGAGAAGTGAGACAGAAATTAAATAGAGCATGTAAGTGAAACTTCTGCTGGTCAGTGCCAGTCGCAGAGGATGGAGATTAAAGAATAGTACTCCATGTATATGGAAGTAAGAGAACAGGCTAGTGGTGCCCAAGGGTGCAACACTTGTTGTAAGGGAGTCAGGTCTCATCTAGATCATGTGATCTTGTATCATCATGTGATGAGTCACATTGTTAGTGACATGACCTGGCTTATGTCAGTCAAAAGGTAAGAAATGTCTAAGTTCAATTGTGAACTTTTGGGTTCATAATAATGCCTACCCACTCCCTCTCATCTCTGAACTCATAGATAAACTTAAGGAAGCCAAGTACTTCACCAAGTTCAATGTTCACTGGGGATATAACAATATCTATATCAAGAAATGCCATTGATGGAAAGCCACATTCATTACTCACTGTGACCTCTTTAAACCAGTCATCATGCCCTTCAGACCAAAGAATGCACCAGCAACCTTCTAACAATTCATGAATAAAGAGTTCAGAGACCTTATCACTGAAGGGAAGATCATCATCTACATGGATGATATCCTTATCTTCTCCTTATTGCTGGCAAATCATCAAGCAACTATCTGTCATGTCCTTCATAGGATGCATGAACTTAATCTCTAACTTCATCAAGCAAAATGTACTTTCAATGCCTCACAAGTCAAATACCTTGGAATGATTGTGAAACCTGGCACCCTTGCTATGGATTCTGTCAAGTTAGATGGGATTGTTTCCTGGCCAATACCTTCAAGTGTAAAGGAAGTCTGCTTCTTCCTCAGCTTTGCCAATTTCTATTGTCAGTTCATCCCTTCATACTCTGACCTCACTCAACCTCTTTATGGGAATGGAATGACATGTACAACAAGGCCTTTGAACAAATGAAGGAGATCTTCCTTTCCCAACCTGTCCTTTACCTCCCTAATCATTCTAAGCCCTTTGCTATTGCCACAGATGCCTCTTGAGATGCCACAGGAGGAATCCTCCTACAACAAAACAAAAATGGAGAATGGCACCTCCGTACTTACCCCTCCCAGACCTTCTCTCCAGCCGAGAGAAACTACAACATCTATGACTGTGAACTCTTCACTATCATTTGCAGTCTGAAATTCTGGAGACATTATCTTCATGGATCCATCTTCTCTGTATAGGTTTTCACAGATCATAAGAACCTGATGTACTTCAAAAAGCCCCAGGCCTTGAACTGACACCAAGCTTGTTGGATGCTTAACTTGGCTGACTTTGACCTCCAGATGATCTATATACCTGAATCACAACTCAATGGTCCAGATACACTCTCCTACTGCCTGGATAAACTCATTGGCACTTTGAGTGATAATACTAATGTCACTCTTCTTCCAGACCAACTCTTTATATATACTATTGACCTTGTGTTGTCCCACCACATTGCCCAATACTCCAAAGATGACCCTCTTGTCCTTGACTTTGTTTGAAAACTTAACAATGAAGACAAGACTCCTATCGTTTGCATTCAGAAACACCTTTTCAACTGACAACTTCAAGATGATACTCTCATGTATCATAACCATGTCTATGTCCCTGCCAATCTCAAACTTCACCACTCCATTGTCATATACTGCCATGACTATGCCTTGGTATAGGAAATGTATAATTTCTATCTTAGCAACAACACCAAGTTAGTGTGCTAGCTGGACAGAAGAAAGGTATGTGTGAACTAGGAATCCCCAAATATCAGGACAAGGCTTACTAAGAGGCTTGCTGTTGTCAGTGAAGTACTTGAGAGGATCAGTGACCTTTGGTTTAGAGGAGCACACAACTGGAGATGGAAGTAGGCTTATTATTGTAGGGAAAAAGCCTGGCTCTTTTATACTCTAGGTATATGGTCTGTACACAAGTGGCAGTACATGAGTATATAATATAAGATAATAGTGCCATTGGTCAATTAATATCATACCATAATAGCTCTTTATACTATTGGTCACTATTCCTATATTGAAGTGAGTCACTATGGTGTGATATGACTCATTTATGGTCATGTGACTTCTGTCATGTAATATTTAGTAATGACAATCATGTGAGAAGTCTAGACCTTTATATCATTGTCCTATAATCATGTGCAATAGACTCTATAACATCACTAAGTCCAGTCTTCCTGTGACTTGCTAATTGAAATCTAGTTGCTCTGTTTAGTCTGTGACATGTAACAGTTGTGACAAGTCACTCTATCACATGATATATTTCCAACACTTGACAGGTCACTCTGGGTTCCTCAAGACCTGTCAACTTGTCTCTGCTGACTTCTGATGGCCAGGAATGGCTCACTTCATAGGCTTCTATGTCACTGGATATACTATCTGCCAACAAAACAAAACAAATACTCACCTGTCTACCCCTCCTCTGTCTTCCATAGTCACTACTTTGACTCACTCTTTTGCTCAGATCTCCTATGATCTGATCACTGATCTTTCTCTTTCCAATGGGTTTGATTTGCTCTTGGTCATGGTCAACCATGGGCTTACTAAGGGGGTAATTTTGGCCCCAACAAAGAAAATAGTCACAGCTAAAGAGATTACCCATCTCTTCTATCACAAATTCTACCAGTACTTTGGCCTTGTTAAACTCAGGGACTCCAAGATGTGTCTGAGAGAGACTGAGACTTGGGGAAGCCTGGAGTTGATGGAAGTGAGGACAATGGCATAGGACTTATGTGTCATGCCCTTGCACAGTCCTAGCCCTCATATTTTAGAGGGAAGGTATAAGGAAGAAGAGGATAGAAAACAGAGAGAAGTTAAGTTGATATTTAAACTGAAGTATCTATGACAAGGAAGTACCATATTTATACTACTAGGAGATCCAGAGTTTGGAGGAATACAGTACTGGAGCTGTGCTGGCTATGTACAGACCAGAGGCTATATTCTAGGTGAGACACAGGATTGGAGGAAACTAAAGAGTGATTCTTCTACAAAAGAGGATAAGTAACATAGGTAAGACTGAGGATAAGGAAAGGAAGGGTAATTGTAATAGTCTGAGAACTAGAAAACTAGAAGCAAGGGTGAGGTTATTGGAGAGGGTCTGGGGTTAGAGATCTGAGGTCTAGACTTGGTCTGAGTGAAATTGCAGGATATGACAGTATCCCCCTTTAGGCCTGAACTCTTGAAGACTGTAAAGGTTCAGAAGTATCACTGAGGTGATCTGAGAACAATAGTGGATAGGCCAATGCAGAGCACCAGCAGAAGCCTGGTGGTGTTAGGTTAGAGTCTAAAAGTGTGGATTGGGCCACTTATAAAGAGTGCAGACTGTTTGTTGTGGCTTAACCTCATACCATCATGTCGTTGGCTATCAACAATGATCTTGGGAAAATTGCAGACTGGTCCAAAGACTGACTAGCTGAAGATGAGGATGATGATGACATGATCTGGAAGGCCAAGGCCACAGAGTACAAGCACCACATGAAGGTATGCAAGGAGGAGGCTCTGAGGAAGAAGGCTGAGAAGGAGGCCTGACAGAAGGCTGAGGTGGAGGCAAGAGCCTGAGTGGAGACTGAGGAGGCCATGAGGAAGGCAGTGACAGAGGCAGAGGTGTAGAGGTGAACTGAGAGCATGGCAAGGATAATGGCAAAGGAAGTCCAGACTTAACAAGGAGGTCTGATGGATAAGGGGAAGGGATATGCCATAGAGGATTGCCTCTGGTGTGATGCACAAGGGCTGTAGTGCATGCTTGACAGGGGTAAGTCCTCATTGTGCATTGCCTGCCAGACCTTGAAGGTCCAGTATATGTGTCCAGGGGAAGAAGAGTCTTAACTCTGAAAAAAGAAACAGGCTACAGAGAGAGAAGTGGACAGAGGGGCAACAAAAAGGAGTTGCAGGGATGTAGACATGGGAAATGTGGGTCAAAGCAGGTCCAGGTTGTTGATGGTCACCATGGAGTTGGTGACTGCCCTGAGGGAGGTCATAGTGGGGCTAATGGGGATCTGAAAGAAGCTCTGCTACCAGGTAAAGGAGGGGAAGAGGACCAACCAGCTGCTCAGGTAGCTGGTTGAGCTGAAGATGACAGAGGTATAGAGTGATGAGAGTCTGGAGGAGTTGGAGATGGAGAAGAGTAAGATGGAGGAAGTGGTGCACAAGCTCAAGGAGCTGTACAAGGACTTGGAGAATGCAGGAGATGAAAGGTCTGGGTCAGAGGGGAGCTCAGAGGAAAGCTTGGAGGAGGACAAAGAGGTATGGTTAGATAATTTTATTGTTTTCTCCTTATGATAACAAATGTGTGACACCCAGATTGAGATGTCCAAGCATAGTCTGAGACTGTCTAGAGTGGTCTGAAAGTGTCTGAACATGTCTGATGCAGTCCAAGGGCAGTCTGGGGAACTCAGACTGACTTACAAGTCAGGCAAGAGCCCAGACCTGTCTGGATACTTCTTGTGGAAGTCTAAAACTAGGTCTTTGGTATTACTCAGTTCAGTGGTGAGGAGCCATGAAGTCTCATCACTGATCCTGGCATACCTGAGCCAGCAGACTAAGCACAGAAGTTGGTATTATTGTCTTCTCTGATCAATCTTGGAGTCTAAGATCTCCTTAATCTTATACTTGGGTTTGCTGTCAACCTCAACTGGAGGAGGTAGAGGCTAATCTTGGTTCAGGATAGTGTTTGGAGTTGCGGGCTCTAGCTATGAGATGTAAAAGACAGAATGGACAGAATGTAGAGTGTCTAGGAGTTGGAGGGTGAATGAGTGGGTGCCAGGTTGGGAAATGATGGGGAAGGGTCTGAGATTCTTTTCAGACAGCTTCTTGAATGGTTGGGTGGACTTAAAGTACTTTGCTTTTATATAGACTGGATCACTAACCTTGAAGTCAACTGCCAGACTTTGCTACTTGTCTGCTGGTCCTTGGTAGTGTTTCTGTACTTCCAGTATCTCTAAGTGAAACATGACATGGAGTTTGTCCAAGTCTGTGACATAGGACATGGTGGTGGTGGAGGTGAAAGTGGTGTTGGGGTTTACAGAAAGGTTTAGGTGGTAACCGTTGTTGGCAAAGAATGGAGAGACACCAGTAGTGGTGCTGGGTGCATTATTGTATGTGAATTCAGCAAGTGGGAGCAGGTTCAACCAGTTATCCTGCTGATAATTACAATATACCTAAAGGTATTGCTCCAGAGTCTGATTAGTGCATTCTGTCTCTCTGTCACCTTCAGGATGATAGCCTGAAGTGAAATGGAGGCACATGACAAGAGCTTTACCTAGGGATTGGAAGAAATGAGAGATAAACTCAGAGCCCCTGTTGGAGGTGACATATGGGGGAACTCCATGCTTGAAGAAGACACTGGTCAGAATGAGCTGTGCCAGCTCTGCAGAGGTGATGGTGTCATATGTCAGAATGAAGATTGCCTGCTTGGAAAGTCTGTCAATGAAACAGATGAACTTCCTCAACTATCAAAGGAGGGAGATAAGATAAGGATCTTATCTATAACTTCAGAGATGTGATAAGGATTGCCTTCAAAGTTCTCTTCATACTTCAGAACCTTGTCAACCCTATCTTCTGTAAGAGCAAAGGGTAAGTGTTGATGACAGGATATGTGCACCAATGAAGATGAGAGTGGTTGAGTAAGCAACTCCACTTAGCTACTCCCAGGAGTCTGACTGGTAGAGCATACTTGTTAGGTGTGAGATCCAAGTAAGCAAGACTAAAGGGCATCTACCACTAGCCCTACTACTTATATACATCTTCTGATGAGGCTGTGTATGATCTCATATGGTAAATACTTCTATCATATGACTGTGGCTATTCTGTGGCCATGTCAGTGTCCTTCTGGTAAGAGAACATGTGTTCTCCTCATGTCCATCAAATGGAAGAGAAGGCTCTGCCTTCTATCTAACCTCATAGCAACCTTATGTGCCACTTCTAACCTCATAGCAACCTTATGTGCCACTTCTAAGTCCTAGGATCAATCTATAATCCGATCTTCTTCATCTAAGATCTAACCATGATGGGATCTTCTTTCTGAGATCTCAGATCTTGCTTCTGGTGGTGGAGACAAGGTGATCTCCCTTCTATCTGTCAAGGATTCTTCTAAGTGTCACTGATAAGATCAGGACATGCAATCATGCAAACATCTTCAGAGATTGCCGAGATAAGATAAGATAAGATTGTCGAAATCTAATCTTTCTCTTCATGCTCCATTGCGCAGAAGTGATAACAATAATGATCATTACAGTCAATGATTATCAAGATGGCAGTAAAGCTATTGGATGAGGGGAGTTATTTGATGAAGTCTATGGAGATGGAATTCTATAGTTTCTCTGAAACTGACAACTGTTTGAGTAGTCTATATAGATGGTGTTGGAGCACCTTGGCTCAGGCACATGTTGTACAGGACAAGACATAGTCCTTTATAAAGGTCTGAATACTAAGTCAAGTGTATTCCCTATGGATCAGTTCTAGGGTGTGGTTCTGTCTTAAGTGTCTGGTGGTTGGATGATCATGGAAGGTCTAGAGGACCTGGAGACAGAGTGTAATGGCTTATTACTTTCACGCTTTAGACTTAGAAGCAATGGCAAGAACAGGAGTCCACACACAGCCATATCCATTATGATATGTTTCCTTTTTCTCTTTTACTCCTTTTGATGATCTTATCTTATCTCAGCAATCTCCGGTATCTTATCAGATATTGCACAATAGTGGGAGGATCTTATCTAAAGGGACTTAGAAGTTTTCCCATCTTTCTTGGACTCTTTTCCTTTCTCTTTCGCACTTATTGACATATAGCAGATCTGATCTAAGATACAGATCTCATCTAACTATATCAGTCAGCACTGCTCAATTATATTCCCATGTTTATCTCTTTCTCTTCCATTCTATACCTCATGCAACACATGCCTTATTAATCTCTGTTATCTTAGCTATACTTTCTGATAGAACTTTCTGATATACTTATCACTTCTCATACACAGCCCAGATAAGCTAGTGCCTTGATTAGGGTAGTTACACAGCCATGTACAGCCACAACCTATGCATATATAAGACCAAGGAACTCAGCTGGTAACCCCAGTCTTGTTCACTTGGAACTTTTGCCTAACAAGTGGATAAGCAGCCAAGTAGCTCACTTGGTCCCAGTATAGTCCCTGGATATTAAAGGATGCTTTCCCTCTGATGCTGTGTATCCTTTCACTACTTAAGGGAGAACCTTCATACAGTATACCCCAGTCCTCCACCTCATTCACTATATAAGGGAGAGCTCTCACATGGTGTACCCCAGTCCACTCCTTATCTCCTTTACTCTACATTGAAGGTTCTTGCTCTCTGAAGATATAAGAGTTAGGTTCACTTCACAGAGGTCATTAGCTTCAGGGACATAGATATATTCATCAAAGAGGAGGAGACCATCAGAGGTAGACCACCAGGGTTTGGTGATTGATAGAGGGGAAAGAAGTGGGGATGCAATAGGGTTGGATGGGAAGGCAGAATGAATATTGGAATGGAGGGTGTTAGAGTCAATGGGGAAGGATGTGTATAGGACCATGAGCTCTGTAATGATTGCTATCATTATCACTTTGGTGTAATGACATGCTCATCTGAAGAAGATTAGATATCGATTATCTTATCTTATCACAGCAATCTCTGAAGATGTTCACATGACTGTACTGTCCTGATCTTATCAGTGACTAAGAAGAATCCTTGATGGATAGAAGGGAGATTGTCTTATCTCCATCACCTTGAAGTGAGATCTCAGATCTCTAAAGGAAGATCCTATTATGGTTGGATCTTAGATGAAGAAGATCAGATCATAGATTGATCCTAGATCTTAGAAGTTCAGAAGCAGCACATGAGGATGCCTCAAGGACAGATAGAAGGCAGTGTCTTCTCTTTCATACTGATGAATAAGCAAATTACACATATTCCCTTATCAGAAGAACACTGACTGTTATGAATGCATAAAAAGTCCTCTAGACTTAGATGTTTTCTCTTTTTCAACTGACATAAGTAAAGTCATATTACCAACCACATGACCTATCATATGACAATGCAAGGTCACATGACCTAGATGAAACCTGACTCCTTTGTAAACAAGTATCACACCCTTGGGCACCATTAGCCCATTCTCTCCTTCCTTATATGTAGAACACTGCCCTTCTATCTCTATCCTGTGTAAGAAGCACCAACATCAGAAGTCACGAACTACACAGTATTTAATCTCTGTCTTACTTCTCTTCCATTACAGAAGGCACTACCTTATTGGCTTTGAAGACTCTTGATAGATGAGCATCCCTCATGCCCTACTTATTGGCCAATTGCATATTATGCTCATATGGAATGATTCCTAGAATAATATATATTTAGAAGTATGAACACACATGTACAAATAAGCCCTATGAATATATAAAGGGTAGATCCACTGAGCATAAAACCTCAGTTGGATTTACTTGAAGTTGCCCACAAGAGTACTTGCAAGACTTCCACTTAGCTTTCCCTCTTCTCCTTAAGAGTCTTGATGGCTTTTTCATTTCACTGACATGGCCTTTGGATAGCTACAGTCTGAAATGAAAAAGAGAACAGAGAAAGAGGAGAACTGAATAGCAGGCTTGTGAAGTGAATCTAACAACTCTGACTTGCGAGTGCAAGGAACCTTAATGTGGAGCAGGGGAGAAAAAGGGGTGGACTGGGGTACACCAGGTTAGGGCTCTCCCTTTAGATAGCAAGTGAGGGGAATGGACTGAGTGAGCTACTTGGCTGCTTATCCACTTGTTAGGCGAAGTTCCAAGTGAACAAGACTGGGGTTACCAGCCGAGTTCCTTGGGTTTATATATGTATAGAGTGAGGCTGTACATGGCTGTGCTACTACCCTAATCGAGGCACTGCTTATCTGGGCTGTGTGTGAGAAGCGATAGGTATATCAGAAGAGTCTATCAGAAAGACATAGCCGAGATAACAGAAATAGAAAGCGGAAATTAATAAGGCATGTATGACATGAGGCATAGAATGGAAGAAGCGGAAATAAACGTGTGAACATAGAGGGCAGTGCTGACCAATGTGGTTAGATGAGATCTGTATCTTAGATTGGATCTACTACATGTCAGCGAGTGCAAAAGGAAGAGACAGAGTCCAAGATAAAGGAAAACTTCTAAGTCCCTTCAGATAAGATCAATCCCACAATTGTGCAATATCTGATAAGATACCGGAGAATGCCGAGATAAGATAAGATCATCAATAGGGGTTAAGGATAAGGAAAATCATAATGGGCATGGTGTTGCATCTATACTGGTCTTCGCCATTGCTTCTAAGTCTGAAGTGTGGAAATAACGAGCCATTACAGCTTGCAAGTCTGTCCTGATTAAGGGAAAACTCCAAGACAACCAAACTGAGGACTATTGTCCCATTTAGTGTCTCGTATATATATTCATAGGGTTTGTTTGTACATGTTATATGTATACTTCTATATATGAATATCCCAAAGTCATACCATATGAGCATAATGTGCCATTGGGCAATAAGTAAGCATGAGGATGCTTTGTGCATCAAGGGAAGTCTTCAGAATCAGTAAAGACAATGCCTTCTGAAATGGAAGGGAAGGAATGGAGATTAAATACTCATGGAGTATAACTTCTGATGCCCAGTTCTGTGGTAAGGGTGGAGATTAAAGGGTAGTGCCCCATGTATGAGGAAAGTAGAAATGGGCTAATGGTGCCCAAGGGTGCGACACTTGTCGAAAAGGATTCAGTCTCTTCTAGATCATGTGATCTTCATTGTTATGAGTCACGGGGTTAATCATGTGACCTGGCTTATATCAGTTGAAAGTGAAGAAAAATGTCTAAGTCCTCAAGACTTTATTGGGTTCATAACACCATCCCCTTCTCATAGTCTTCAAGTTCCATCAAAGACTCTATTGGATGGTTGGAAGGGATGTGAAGATGACGGTGCAGATAAAGAGGGTTTTGTAAGGATTTTCTAGGCCGAAGTTTTTGTAGAATGTCTTGTGTAAGTGGAGTTTGGGGTTTTTCTCATGGAATTCCGCTATTGCCTTCTTGGCATGGGTAAGATTCTTCTCGGATTCCCAAGTGTGGTCTTCTTCCAGGTATCCATGCCAATGCACAAGATATTCCCATCTGTTCCTTTGTTTGCATGCATCAACAATGAAATCAGCTTCATATTCTTCATCCTGGTCCTTGGTCACTAGGACTGGTCCCGGGTTCTGAACAGGTTGGCCGTCAAGGTGTTCCTTATAAGGTTTGATCTGTGATATGTTTACCACTGGATGTATTTTTATATATGAAGGAAAGAGTAGTTTAACGGCATTCCGGCCGATAATCTGAACGATCTGGAAGGGTCCTAGCCACTTCTCAGAGAGCTTCCGAGATTCATGCGTCAAGCAGAGATTATCCATAGCAAGCAACACCTGATTGCCTAATTTGTACTCAGGGGCATCAGATCGATGTAACCAACGTCGTCCTCAACTATAAAAGGAGGAGATAAGATAGGGATCTTATCTGTATCTTCAGAGGGTGCGATAAGGATCACCTTCAGAGTTGCTCTTCGTACTTCAGAACCTTGTCAACCCTATCTTCTGTGAGGGCAAAGGGCAAGTGGCAGTGACAGGATATGTACACCAACGAAGAGGGGAGTGGTTGAGTAAGCAACTCCACTTAGCTACTGCCAGGGGTCCTGCTGGTAGAGCACACTGGTTAGGTGTGAGATCCAAGTTAACAAGACTGAGGGGCATCTACCGCTAGCCCCTGCTACTTATATACATCTTCTGATGAGGCAGTGTAAGGCCCCATATGGTAAATACTGTATCATACGACTGTGGCTATCCTGAGGCCACGTCAGTGTCCTTCTGATAAGAGAACATGTGTTACCCTTATGTCCATCAAATGGAAGAGAAGGCTCTGCCTTCTATCTAACCTCATGGCAACCTCATGTGCCACTTCTAAGTCCTAGGATCAATCTATGATCCGATCTTCTTCATCTAAGATCCAACCACGATGGGATCTTCTTCTAGAGATCTCTGATCTTACTTCTGATGGTGGAGATAATGCGATCTCCCTTCTATCCTTTGAGGATTCTTCTAAGTGTCGCTGATAAGATCAGGACTTGCAATCGTGTGATAAGATGTCGGAGATTGCCGAGATAAGATAAGATTGTCGAAATCTAATCTTCTTCAGAATGTGCCGTTGTGCGGAAGTGATAACGATGGCAATTGCGATCGTTACAATTGATGCGTATCAGCTTGTTTTTTCATTGCCTCTTGGGCCTTTTCTAAGTTGGCAGATGTTTCTGCGAGGGTTTGCTCAATTTTGTGAGTGAGATCATCTGCCACTGGGGCTTTGGAAGTACTGGGTTCTATTCCCATTCGAGGTGGGTAAGTCTGTGTGACTTCAAAGGGGGTTTTCTGGGAAGAAGCTTGCTTCTTTGAGTTATATGAGAATTGAGCGATTGGGAGCCATTCGCTCCAGTCGTTCTGGTGATTGCATATGAACAACTGAAGGTACTGTTGTAGGTCCCATATGATTTGCTCTGTCTGCCCATCCATTTGCAGGGGTGATGCTGTAGAAAGGTGGAGTTTTATTCCTAGGCAAGTACATAGATCTTTCATCACTTGTGTGGCGAATTGTGGGCCGCGATCTGACACGATGCTTCGGGGAAGTCCATGGTTCATCCCAAACATGCTCTAAGTAAAGCCTAGCCATTTCAAACGCACTAATGGTTTTGTGGCAGGGGATGAATTCCACTTCTTTGGAAAATCGATCTATGACAGCGAGTACCAAATCATAGCCGTGGGAGATGGGTAGATCTGTAAGAAAGTCGGCTGAGATATCTTCCCATGGCATGTTTGGTAATTCCAGCAGTTGTAACTTGCCGGCTAGGGTTGTGTTTCCTGTTTTCATCTTCTGACAGATGTGATATTGAGCCATATAATCTTTTATGTCTTTGGTCATTCCTGGCCAATAGTAATGGGTCTGAATTAGGTTCATCATCTTTTCCACTCCTGGATGTCCTGCCACTGGTGTATTATGGTGGGTGGTCATTGCCATCATTTGGACCTTTTCTGGTGTGAAGACTTTTCCTTCTTTTCTAAAGACTCCATCATCTGAGAGCTCTGCTCCTTGGTTTTCTATTTGGTTGACCTCTGATTCCTGAAGTTGTAGGGTTTCTGATCAGATCTGGTCGAGGATTCTGTCCCCATCATCTTCGATGCGTGTCAAACAGATCTTATCTGGGGTTATAAGTTGAATGCCCTTGTTGTCATTCTCTACTCTTTCTGTGTGATCGCTTCTTCTAGAGAGCACATCCACTGTGGCCATTGCTGTTCCTGGTTTGTGTACCCAGAGATAGTTGAATCTGGATAAATATTGGCTCTATTGAGCCTGTCTTCTGTTGAGATCTTGTTTTTGCATGAACCACTGGAGATTAGCATGGTCATTCCAGATCTCGAACTGGAATCGTGCCCCTTCTAGATAATGTCTCCATTTCTCTAAGACCCTGATGACACTAAGCATTTCTTTATCAAACACTAGGTAGTTCCTTTCCGTGTTATTAAGGGTGTGAGAGAAGAAGGCAACTGGGTGCCAACGATCTTCCTTTTTCATTTCCAGGATTGCCCCTGTGGCAAAATCTGATGCATCCATTTGTAATCTATACTCCATTTCATCATCTGGGAATGCCAAAATTGTTACGAATCTAATAAAAGTCTTGATGACTTAGACATTTTCCTTCACTTCTAAACTTACAAAAGCCAGGTCATGTGACTAACCCGTGACACATCACATGACGATGAAGATCACATGATCTAGAAGAGACTGAATCCTTCACGACAAGTGTCACACCCTTGGGCACCATTAGCCTGTTTCAACTTTCCTTATACATGGGGCACTGCCCTTTTCATTTCCGCCCTCACCACAAAGGCCAGGCATCAGAAGTAATGACATACACGAGTATTTAATCTCTGTTCCTTCTCTTCCATTTTAGAAGGCATTGCCTTTACAGGATCCAAAGACCCTTGATGCACGCTGTATCCTCATGTTATACTTATCGCCCAGTAGCGAATTATGCTCTTATGGTACAATTCCTTAAAATACGTTTATGGTGATTATGTCACAACATGTACAAACAAACCTATGAATATATAAACCAAGGTGCTTTGCTGAGGATGACTCCTCAGTCAAAGTAACTTGGTGGTGCAGACTCTAAAGCCCCTGAGCCCTTTACTCAGTTCCCCTCTCCTAAAAGTCTAATATCGGCTTTTCCATTTCAAAAATGGGGGCCATGGAAAATGCTGTTTTGAGCCTATTGAAGGCTTCTTGTTCTTCTGACTGCCACTGAAAGAGCAGGTCTTTTTTGGTGAGTCAGATTAGGGGTTTTGCGATGGATGCATAGTCTTTGATGAATCGGTGATAGAAGTTTGCTAATCCAAGGAAGCTCCATACATCATGGAGGTTCCTGTGTTTGGGCCAGTTCCTGATTGCTTCTACCTTCTCATCATCCATCTTGATACCCTCTCTTCCCACCGTCATTCTGAGGAATTCTACTTCTTCCACGGAGAAAGTGTATGTTTCTGGCTTCGCAAAGAGGTCATTTTCTTCGAGCCTTTTTAGTACTTCTTTCACAATGCTGTCATATTCCTCCTGGGACTCTGTCTTGGTGAATATAAGGAGATCATCGATATAGATGACTACTATATCTTCTAGGTCTGCAAAGATTTCGTTCATCATTCCCTGGAAGGTGGAAGGGGAGTTGCATAGCCTGAAGTACATGACTAAGGGTTCGAAAGCTCCTCTGAAGCAGATGAAGGCTGTCTTCTATTCGTCGCCTTCTTTGATGCGTATATTATTATACTCCCATCTGAGGTTGATTTTGGTGAACTTCTTTGCTCCTTTGAGTTTATCTACCAGCTGGGAAATAAGGGGTAGCAGGTAGTTGTTGTGAACCGTATGTTTGTTTAGGTAATGGTAATCCTGTACCATTCTCTTTCTTCTATCCTTCTTTGGGATGAAGAAGACCATCAAGGTTTGAGGGGATTTTGAAGGGTGAATGTAGCCTTTTCATAACTGTTCATCAATGAACGCCAATACCTCTTCTTGCTCCTTTGGTCCCAAAGGGATCAGTTTCCCTTTCTTAGGTGTGAATGTGTCTTTGAGATCTATAGTGTGATCCCAGGGTTTTCTTATCGGCATTCTTTCAGAGTCTTTCTCCTCAAATACCTTTAGCCATTAGTGGAAGCAGGGTGGCACCAGTTGTGCGGGTTGCTTCTTTTCTTCTTTGGTCTTTTCTATTGCCACCCTTATATGATATACCGTCC
>JBBPTS010000069.1:0-18857 GCA_038094235.1 Fistulinella staudtii | reverse complement strand
CTATGCGGTATCTTGTTCTTCCTTGTCATATGTCATCAAGAATTTGCTTCGATCTTGAAGCATGTGGCAGGAGTGAGGGCAATGTGTAAACTTTAGTTCTCCGGATCTCCAGTCAATCTCTGGGTTATGTTTCTTCAGCCAATTATACTCTATAACCAGAGGGAAGGTGGCAATATTGGTTACTTCCACCTCTATCCTTTCTCAGTGTCCTTGATACTTGATTTGGATTAGGGCCATGTGGGTTATTTTCCCAGTGGAGTTGTGGATACCATTGACATTTATGACTGAAATGGGGTGGTATAACCTTCTCATGGGGATGCATTGCTTCTCAGCCCATGTCTTATCAATGAATGTAACGTTGGCTCCACTGTCTAGTAAGGCTTCTACTATATTCCAGTCACAGTTCTTTTGATCAGGGGATATACATATTTTGAGGGACACTTCATCCTTTGTCCTCACTGATCAGGTAAAAAGTTCTTCTGGAAAAGGGAAATCTTCCTTCTTAGGTTGTTTGAAAGAGGGATCAAGTGTGTGTTTCTGGTCTGCACTGCACTTATCAAGAGATGCCTCTGACCGTGTATCGACTATGTCTGAAAAGTCCAAGGAAGAATACTTATTGTTGGCGAACTGTTTTTCTGGTTTCAGTTTGCCTTCCCTTTTCTCTTCTGCTAGAAAGCCCTTCGAACAAAATACTCCTGCATCTGATCGAACGTCTTTCCCTTTATTTCATTCCAGAGATCTGATACTTGTGGATTTTCATCAGCAACTTCCCATGTGGGTGCCCCTTCTTGTCTTGCGGTGGGTCTTCTTTCAGGGGCTTGTGATGTCTTTGCACCCCTGGCATTGTGGTTGCCTTTCCAGCATTCCTTCTTGTGTTTGCCTCCAAGCCATTTGTATTCGGGGCAGGATATCTTGGGTTTTGGACACTCTTTTAGGAGGTGTCCCATCTGTCCACAATTGAAGCATGCCCCTTTGGGTGCATTCGAATTGGCAGAGGAGGAGGTGGTGGTGGCAGCACTTCACTGCTGGTATAGATGGGGAAGTGTTTTTCCTATGTTCTGGCCCATATACATTTTGTAGACTTCGAACGCCTTCCTGATGTTTCTTATCTGGGTAAGGGTGGTGGATATGTACAGGGAGCAGATGTCAGTTCTGAAGAGTTCTTGGTGGATGTCATCATTTACCACCTGCTCAAGGAGGACTACTCTGTGTTCATCCAACAAGTTGGTGTGGTTGTTAGTTGCTTGCCATTTTGCCAGGAACATATTGATGTTGTCCCTTCCTTGCTGTAGCTTAGTGATGTTCACCCTGGCCCAGTCACAGTGAAGCATTGGCTTCATGAGTCCTTCAAACTCTGTTTCAAAGTCATCCCATCTTTTGAATGAGGTGCATCCTTGGAGGAGTTTTTCTAACTCTGATTGTGCCCATAGGCCTCCTTTTTGTCCCTTTAGGCATGACAATACTGCCCTCATTCCTTCTATAAGCTTTATGTCATATTCCTACTCTCCTGTAATTGGATCTATCTTATCCATTCCATTGTTATATTTGGCCTTTGCCAAGAAAAAGGGGTTTGAGCAGAGCCAAGATCTTATCTTGATCCACCATTTGTCAAATTTTGCTTTTGACCTGTTATATTCTCTGGGGTCCTTGAATGCCTCTATTCTGCTTCCTCCTGAAGGCTGTGCTCCCCACCCTTGTGTGCTTGCCAGAGTGAGGGCTTGATTCCTCTGCTCTGTTAGGTTTTGTATCTCTTGTGCCTGCCAGGACACTTGAGTGTACATCACCTGCATCTGGTTTTGGAGCTCTTCGAGTTGCTCTTTGTAAGACATTTTTGGAGGGGAAAAAGGCAGATTTATTGTGGGTGATTAGTTGCAGCTACTACACAAGGGATTTCTTTCAATCTCCTGCTGACCCAAGGCCTTACTTCTTGGCCTTCTTTAACAGATAGGAAGCGCGAAGGGGGGAGCGAGGGTCTGTCCTCACTTTGGAAGTGTAGGGGTAAACTTTTCTTGCCTGCTTCTTTTTTGGGCCTTCTTCTGTCTGTACTCCTATCTCTGATACATCTCTCTTCTCTCCTAAGGGTCCTAAGAGTCTCCCTTCTTTCAACCCTTTCAGAAAGACGGTTTGATCCCCACTGAACGTGTTGAGTATCTCCATTGTACCACGAAGATCCAATCCAACCTTCTCTGCCTGCTCAACCAGTACTCTATCTCTAGGTGCAGGTACAGTCCTTGTAGCTCCTTGTAGAAGCTAGGGGTGGGACGGTTGAGGCGCTGTCTTCTCTGCACCTGTTCGACAAGGTTGGTGATGCTTTGGATAAAGAGGCTGGCCTCTTGATCAAACTTCTTGTGGGAGGCTACTACCTCCAGGTTGAGTGGTGCCAGTTCTTCGGCAAAGAGATCTGCAGGAGGGGTGGAGGAAATGGAAAAGTGTGATGAGTGCACTAGTCCTGTTAGTATATATGAGATAGGTGCTTCTGATGGATGTTACTTCATTAACAGTTCTATGGCTGTGTCTTCAGGTGGCCTTCAACAAGGACGTTCTTGTCAACAGTGAAGTAGGTAGTTTGGTTGTAGTGAAATGAAAAAGAGAACAGAGAAAGAGAAGAACTGAGTAGTGGGCTTGCAAGTCTGTTCTGATTAAGAGAAAACTCCAAGACAACCAAACTGAGGACCATTGTCCCATTTGGTGTCTTGTATATATATTCATAGGGTTTGTTTGTACATGTTATGTGCATACTTCTATATATGAATATCTCAAAGTCATACCATATGAGCATAATGTGCCATTGGGCAATAAGTAAGCATGAGGATGCTTTGTGCATCAAGAGAAGTCTTCAGAACCAGTAAAGACAGTGCCTTCTGAAATGGAAGGGAAGGAATGGAGATTAAATACTCATGGGGTGTAACTTCTGATGCCCAGTTCTGTGGTAAGGGCAGAGATTAAAGGGCAGTGCCTCATGTATGAGGAAAGTAGGAATGGGCTAATGGTGCCCAAGGGTGCGACACTTGTCGCAAAGGATTCGGTCTCTTCTAGATCATGTGATCTTCATTGTTATGAGTCACGGGGTTAATCACGTGACCTGGCTTATATCAGTTGAAAGTGAGGAAAAATGTCTAAGTCCTCAAGACTTTATTGGGTTCATAATACAGTCATACAATAGAACTTCTGTATTTACTTATACAGGTGGACATAGCCACTCTGGAAGATTTATATAAGTAGCAGGGCTAGCAATAGAAGCCCTTAGTCTTGCTTACTTAGATCTTATGGTCTACAGCCTCTATTGTCTAGTCAGACTCCTGGCAGTAGCTAAGTGGAGTTGCTTACTCAACCACTCCTCTCTTCATTGGTGTACAAGTCCTGTCACTGCTACTTGTCCTTTACCCTAAAGAAAATACAGGGTTGATAAGGTTCTGAAGTATGAAGAGAACTCTGAAGGCAACCATTGTTGCAACCTTTGAAGGCAATCCTTATCACACCCTCAGAAGTCACAGATAAGATCTCTAATCTTATCTTCTTCTTTCCATTTGTGTTAGTTGAGGAAGTTCATTCATTTCAGACTCAAGGTAGGTGTAATAGAGGGATGCAGCAAGGTTTTCCTGACTGAAGATAGGCCAGAAGTTGCTAGGATTGACTCAAGTGTAGTCCAACTCCCCCTCCTTTAGGTAGATGTCCCAACAGTGGGTGAGGACATTGGGTTTAGCTCTATGTCTTCCAGGGTGTTAGAGAACCTACAGGTTAAACTGGAAAAGGAACTCCAACCATCATGCCTGTCAGTATGTTAGGAGCTTAGAGGTTATGAAATATTCAAGATTCTTATAGTCAGTGAAAACCTGAACTGGAGTTATGGAGCCTATGAGGTAATGACTCTGAAGTGTCAAGTGTCTGAGAGTAGAACATGACTGGATGAAAATCACTGTCTTCCAGAGTGACAATAGAGAGGATTCCAGCAATGGTATAGTTGGAGGCATCAGTTTCCATGATCAGAGGGATATCCAGTTGCCAATAGACCAGGATAGATGTAGAGGTGAAGGCAGATTTGAGTTTATTGAAAGTGGTCTGGCACTCCTTGGAGAAAACCCAAGGAGTGCCCTTCTGAGTGAGGTGGGTGAGGGGGACCACAATGTTCAAGTAGCTGCTGATGAATTGCCTGTAAAAGTTGGCAAACCAGAGGAAGGACTGAATGTCCTAGACTTTCCTAGGTTTGGGCCAGTCAACTATGGTCTTGATTTTGTTGGCAGCCATAGCAAGTCCAGTGGGTGATAGCATGTATCTGAGGTATTCCACAGACTCTGAGTAAAACTCACACTTTTCAGGTTTCAGGTAAAGTCTATTTGTATAAAGGTGCCTTAGGACTTCCCAGATATGTTTTCAGTGAGCATTGTGGTCTACAGAATAGATGAGGATGTCATCAAGGTAAATCACAATGGAAATGTCAAGTATATCAGTGAAAATACTATTGACAAACCACTGGAAGGCTATAGGTGCATTAGTCAGTCTGAATGGTATAATGAGCCATTTGTAGGAGTTATAGCAAGTCTGGAATGAAGTCTTCCATTCATTGCCCTCAGCAGCATAGACCAGATGGTAGGCATGCTAGTGAAACAAATAAACTTCCTCAACTAACACAAATGGAAAGGAGGAGATAAGATGGGATCTTATCTGTATCTTCAGAGTATATGATAAGGATCATCTTCAAAGGGGTGCAACAATGGTCATCTTCAGAGGTCTCTTCATACTTCAGAACCTTGTCAACCTTGTATATTCTGTAGAGCAAAGGGCAAGTGGTGGTTACAGGACTTGTACACTAATGAAGACGGATATGGTTGAGTAAGTAACTCCACTTAGCTACTGCCAGGAGTCTGACTGGACAATAGGGGCCATAGACTGTAAGATCCAAGGTAAGCAAGACTAAGGGCTTCTACCACTAGCCCTGTTACTTATATACATCTTCTAAGGTGGCTATGTCCACCCATATAAGTAAATACTTCTATTTTATGACTGTGGCTATCTAGCAGCCACATCAGCATTCTTCTGATAAGAGTCTATGCATATAAGGCACAGTGTATTAAATGGAAGAGAAGACACTGCCTTCTATCTAACCTCATGGCAACCTTATGTGCTACTTCTAGGATCAATCTATGCTCTGATCTTCTTCATCTAAGATTCAACCATGATGAGATCTTCTTCTAGAGATGTAAGATCTTGCTTCTATCCTTCTAGGATTCTTCTGAGTCACTGATAAGATCAGGAGTGTACAATCATGCTAACATCTTCAGAGATTACTGTGATAAGATAAGATAAGATAGTCGATATCTAATCTTCATCTTCTTCAGAGGAGTGTACTATTGCACCAAGTGATAACAATGGTAATTGTTACAGCCAGAGGTTGAGCTTGGTGTAAATCTTTGCTCTACTAGAGGTATCTAGGAGATTGGAAATGTAAGGGAGTGGATATCAGTCCTTCTTGGTGATCTTATTAAGACCTCAGAAATTGACACAGAGTCAGAGGGATCCATCCTTTTTCTTGACAAATAGGATGGGAATGACATGAGGGGAGGAGGATTGTTGAATAAATCCAGTGATGAGGTTTTCATCAATGAATTCTTGGAGTGCCTCTTGTTCCACTAGGGATAGAGAGTAGAGCTTTCCAATAGGTGGCAAAGCACCTTCATCTAGCTCAATCTAGAGGTCAAAGGGTTGGTGAGGAGGTAGAGTGTCAGCTTTCTTCTTGCTAAAAATGTTGAAAAGATGCAAACCTCCCTGAAGGACTCAAGAGTCCAACCTAGCTGGTCTGTAAGTGAAAAGAAAGAAGAGATGTGAACCAAGTTCATCCCTCAGGGTTCTATACTGGGATTTGTTATGAAGAGGCAAGGAATATCCTACTAATTGCTCATATCAGATGCCTCAGGTATAGTCCTAGACTGTATAGGATAGCTCTAGCCAGGAGGAATGAAGGGAAAGAATCTGGGCTTGTGAAGTGTTGTCAGGAGGGAAGCAGTAGCAGTCTTTAGACCTCAGATAGGTCCATATGAAGACTGGGTCTTCTAGAATAGATGTTGAGTGAAGAGGTGATCAGAAAGATAATATTCCTATACTAGGATACATCATTTATATAGTCTGGATGTATCCACAACAGGAAAACAAACAAATAAAGTTTATATATACAATCAAAGAGCACAGTCTGGATTACAAGAAATCAAAGTAGTGAGCAATCCAGCACAAAAGTAAGTATATGTGCACAGTGTAATATATACAATATGTATGTATGAGTAAGGAAAGAGTCATAAAACACTCACTGACAACTCTGGATCACAGAGAAACCAATCCAATACACCAAGACTGTCTTTTGGATAGGACAGGACAACAGACAATGTTCAGACTGTAAAGAAAATGGACCAGACCACTGTAAAAGATGGTCTGAAGCCTTGGATAGTTACAAGGATGGATAGAAAAGGCAGATCAATGAAGATGATGGAATTGAGCATCTAGAGGACCAGGGAACTATAGTTCTCTATAATATCTGTAAAATTGTAGTAGTCCAAATGAACTCTGGAGAGGTCAATTTGTTCCTCAGACTGAGTGGTGGTGATTTTGGTAGATTATGCTTACATGTTCGGGTCTTGGAGTTTAGGGGTGAACTCTATGGAACCTTCCATATAGCAAGTGTGTTTGAAGACTGTGGTATTGACAAAGGAGATAGCAGAGTGTGGGAGACCAGGAGCTTAGGGCACTTCCAGATGTGAGTCAGAGGGAGTCAGGGATGATGATCAACTCAAGATGGATGACTTGGAGGGTTCAGAGAGGTCAGAGGGTGACATTGGGGTTGACAATCCTTTTATAAGAGTCTAGAATGAAATATAGTCTGTTATCCAATCAATCAACAGATTATAGCTGTCAGCCAGCTGTGTCCAAGGACTATACTGCATGAGGGATCTAATGAGGTGACATAAAATATCTTAGAGGTTGAAGTGCCCAAGGGGAATGTGATCATTAGATCAAGGGCAGAGGTGATTGTGGAGGTTGATGACCTCTTAAAGAGTTGAAGTGAAATTGGAGATATAGAATAGGTTTGTAAGTTATGTAGATTGACAAAAACAGAGTCTATAAAACTATAAGTAGAACCAGATTTAAGAAGAGAAGAAACTTTAGAGATATCATAGTCAGAAATATGTATGGAGGGTTTCAAGGAGTTTGGATCAGAAAGAGCAGATGTGTTGAGATGTAACTCCTTTAGAGCATAGTGAGATTCAATGCAATGAAAAGATATAAACCTCTCTGAAAGACAAGAAGTGAAGGGAATGTGAAACAAGTTTGTCCCTCAAGGTTCTGTGATGGGATTCAGAAGGAAGTAGCAAGTAATGTCCTACCAATGCTCATATCAGGTGCCCCCAATATAGTCCTAGATGGTATAAGATGATCTCTAGTTAGGAGGAATGAAAGAAAAGGATATGGAATCATGAAGTCTCATCAGGCTTGAAGTAGTAGTAGTCCTTAGACCTCAGATAGGTCCATATGAAGACTGGGGCTTCTAGAATAGACATAGAGTGAATGGGTGATCAGAAAGATAAATTCCCTATACTAGGATACATCATTTATATAGTTCAGACATACCTGTGATAGGAAAACAAAAAAAACAAGGTTATACAACCAAAGAAAGTGGTCCAGATTGTAGAAAACTGAAGTATGAGTGATCTGGAGTAATAGCAAGTATGTGTTCATAGTGCAATACATACAATATATATGTATGAGTAAGGAAAGAGTCATAGAAAACTCACCGACAACTCTGGATCACAGAAGGATCAATCTGGTGTGTCCAGACTGCTTTTTAGATAAGACAGAATGATGGATAACATTTGGACTGCAAAGAAAATGAACCAGATTGTTGGGGAAAATGATCTGATGCTTTGAATGGTTGCAAGGATGGCTGGGAAACATGGATAGACAAAAGGAATGAAATCAGACACCTAGAGGACCAGAGAAGTATGGTTCTCTACAGCAACTCAGAGGAAGAGAAAGAAAAGGAATAAGAAAAAGAGTAAGGATTATGTTTGTTGTCTCTGGAGGGCCTGGAGTGAAATACAGAGATGTCACTAGAAGAGAAGGTATTCTTATTATCTCCAGAGGATCCAGAGTACAATATGGAGGTGTTGTCAGAAAAGAAGCTGTTCTTACTGTCTCTGGAGAATCCAGAGTATAACACAAAGGTGGGTTCCTCATTGGAGAATCTGAGATTATTATAGTCATCAGAGTCTGATGGGTCAGAGGGTGAGTCCTAGCCATTGTCCAGACCAGGTAGGTCTAGACCTCCAGGACCCTCTACACTAAGTGGAGTGGCACAGATGTAGGCAGAGAAGGGAGAGGTCAGCAGAGAGGCATAGACTATACAGAAATGATAAAAGTATGAGTGTTGGCAAGCAGAAAAGGAAGAAGGGCTGGGAGTCTTGGAGTTAGATGAGTGTTGCTAAAGACAGATTGTAGATACCTCTGGCAGCTACAGGGTAATAATAGACATGATAAAGGAGTGTGCAGGTGGAGTTCAAATATACTGTTAAACTTGGGGACTCTAAGGCAGGTCTGAAAGAGACAGAGACTTGGGGAAGCCTGGAGATGATGGAAGTGAGGATGATGGTGTAGGACTTATGTGTCATGCTCTTGTACAGTCCTAGTCCTCATATTTTGGAGAGAAGGGATAAGGAAGAAGAGGATAGAAAACAGAGGGAAGTTAAGTTGATATTTGAACTGAAATATCTATAACAAGGAAGTATTGTATTTATATGTATTACTAGGAGATCTGGAGTTCAGAGGAATACAGTACTGTAGCTGTGCACCAGCTATATACAGGCCAGAGGCTATGTTCTAGGTGAGACAGAGGATCAGAGGAAACTAAAGAGCAATACTTCTACAGAAGAGGACAAGTAATATAGGTAAGACTGAGGATAAGGAAAGGAAGGGTAATTATAATAGTCTAAGAACTAGAAAACTAGAAGTGATGGTGAGATTATTAGAGAAGGTCCAGAGTTAGAAGTCTGAGATCTGGACTTGATCCAGATGAAATTACAAGATATAACAGGCCTCTAGGACAAACTCATCTTAAATCACAGACCTCAATTTGCATCCAAGTTCTTGAGAGAACTCACTAATATCCTTGGATATGATGCTGCCTTCTCTACTGTCTTCCATCCTCAGACTGATGAAGAGACAGAATGTGTCAACTAAGAAATTGAAACTTATCTTTGCATTGTCTGTGGAGATAATCCCACCTCCTCATCCAAGTACATCACCATGGCTGAATTTGTCCATAATCACCATCCTCACTTTGTCACCAGCAAGTCCCCTTTCTATCTTTGGTATGGCTATGAACCCTCTGCCCTACCTCCTATAATGCAGCCCTCAGAACTCTCTGCTATTGAATCTTGCCTAAAGTCCCTTGTTACTGCCCAGCAAGAAGCCCTTGCCGCCCATGAACTTGCCTATCAGATGGTCACTGCCCACTCCCATCGCCACTTTAGGTCTTTTATCAAAGGTGAGAAAGTCTAGCTTGAAGCAAGAAACCTGAAATACAATGTCACAAACCCCAAGTTTACCCCTGGACATGAAGGACCATTCATTATGTATCACTGAGGTCCTATCTCCCATCACCTACTGCCTTTGACTCCCACAGATGTGGAAAATTCACAATGTATTCCACACTTCCCTCTTATCATAGTATATTGAAAATGATATAAAAGGCAAGAACTTCCCTGTGCTGTTATGAATCCAAAAGTCATTGATTGACTTAGATGTTTCTCACTCTAAAAACTGACATAAGCAAAGTCATAGACAATAGAAGATCACATGATCTAGATAAGATCTGAATCCTTTGTGACAAGTGTCACACTCTTAGGCACCATTGGCCTATTCCTTCCTTCCTTATATGTGAGGCACTGCCCATTAATCTTTACACTATGCAATTGGCACTTCACATAAGAAGCATAAAGAACAAGGTTTAATATATTACAATTAAGTTCACATATTCTTTTCATTACTGTTTACTTCTCTTCTATTATAGAAGGCACTGTCTTTATTGGCTCTGATGTCTCATTTACAAAAACATATTGTATGCTTCCATTCTTATCTCTTATCTCTGACATCATATGCAGTATGCTTCTATGGTAAAATACTGTAAAATATATTTATAGTAGTCAGACATTACATATACAAACAAGTCTATGAATATATAAAGAGTAACTCTGCTGAGTGTAAAACCTCAGTAGAAGTTACTTGGAGTTTCCCACAAGGACTTACAAGATCTTTACTCAGTATTCTTATTCCTTTTCATTTCATATGCCACCCCCTGACCTTATCACTGGAGAAGAGGAATATGAAGTCAAGAAGATCTTTCATCACCATGGCTCTATCCAAACCTGATCTTACTTGATCCAATGAAAGGTTACCCACCTGAGGATGACTCATGGCTTCCAGAGTGGGAGTTGAAAAATGCAAAGTCCATGCTATAGGAAAGCTAGATTTCCTATCATAGCAGCAACTCTGAGGAAAGCACTAGCTGGACAGAGGAATCTGGGTGTACAATTGACTATTCAAGATATCAAAGCAAGGCTTACTTGAGAGGGCTGCTGAGTCAGCAAAGTGCTTTGGTTTAGGGACCTTTGGTTCTGAGGAGCACATAACTGGAGGTGGAAGTGGGTTTACTATTGTAGGGTGAAAGCCTGGCACTTTTATACTCTAAATACATGGTCTGTGTACAAGTGGCAGTACATGAGTATGTAATCAAGGTAATACATAGTGCCATTGGTTGATTTATCATCACACCATAATAGCTCTTTATACTATTGGTCACTATTCTTGTTATCTTATGAGTTATTATGACATATTATAACTCTTATTGGTCTCGTGACTTCTGTCATGTGATGTTAGTCATGACTGTCATGTGAGAAGTCTAGACCTTTATGTCATTGTCATATGATCATATGTGATAAACTCTAGAATGTCATGAAGTCCAGTCTTCCTGTGACTTGCTAATTGACTTCTAGTTGTTCCACTTAGTTTGTGACATGTAACAGTTGTGACAAGTCACTCAATCATGTGATATGTTTCCAATACTCCTCCTCATTTTTCATTGTGATTCTTGTTCTTGGAAAGTATACAGATTTTAGACAAGAAGGTTTGCTTGAAACTTGATAGGTCCAAGGTTCTTGGTCAACATATCTGCCATCTGTTTATCTATGGGGATGTAGAACAAATCTATCTTTTCTTCTTCTTTCATACATTGTCATACATAATGAAATTAGATATCTATATGTTTGATCTGATTAGAGACAGCTGGATTTGAAGTGAGAAAGATTGCACCTTGATTATCACAGTATATTGATATTCTAGGTAGTTTTAATTTTAGTTCTCCCAGAAGATTGTAATACCTGTTACAAATCCAGAAGTCAATGTTTGACTTAGATGTTTCTTTCAAAATAAACTAGGTTATGTGACTAATAACATGACACATCATATGATGATGAAGATCACATGATCTAGACAAGACTTGAATCTTTCATGACAAGTATCACACCCTTGGGCACCATTAGCCTATTCTCTCTTTTCTTATTCATGGGGCACTGCCTTTAATCTCTACATAGTGTAATGGACACTCTTGCATCAGAAGCATAATGACAAGATTTATATTATTATGATTAAGTTTACATGACTCTTTTATTCCCATCTCACTTTTCTTCCATTTTAGAAGACACTGTCTTTAAAGGTTCTGACATTTCAGAAACATACATATACCTCATACTTAACTAATCACTCAATGGTATAATATACTCTTATGATATGATTCTTAGAAATATACTTAAAGAAATTATACACAAATGTGTACATACTTACAAATAATATATAAAGGGTTGCTCAGCTGAGGAATGTCTTCAGTTTGAGTAACTTGGCTGTTGACTTAAAAAGTCACTCTGAGTATCTGAACTCAACCCCTTCTCTTTACAAAGTCATTGAATGGCTTTTTTATTTCAATACCAAGAGATTTGTCTTATGACCAAATTAAGCACAATATGTTTGGCTTAAGAGCAATCTAACCATCTTGAATCTTGCAACTGGTGAGAAGGTTTCATTCAAATCTAACCCAAAAATTTAGGTAAATCCTTTTGCTATGAGTCTTGTACATTTACAACTGTCAGACTTCTTTGTAAAAACCTATCAATACTTTACTGATTTATGATCTAAAGGTCAATCTACTAATTCTCAAACATTGTACATTTTCATTGAAAACAATTCTTCTTCACATTCTGCTAATTATTCTGATTGCTCTGAGAGTGGTAGCTTAGCAATATCATGAAACTGAACTGGTATTGAATCAGTTTCTGCTGTGTAAGCCATCATGACTTTAAAATAAGCATTTGATATTTCTTTGGATTTCTTTTGAGAAACTGTCAAAGCTTCTTCATCTTCTTCTAGTCCTCAGATATTAAGATCTATATCAGATAATGGTGATATAGGATCTGGTCTTGGTGTAGACTCTTCTTCATCAGATGAGAAGTCCAAAGGAGCAGTATCTCAAAGGATAGAAGATTGTGAAGGAACTAGTGATGGTGATGAAAGTGGAGCCATTTGAGGTGTTTGAAGTTCTATTTCTGGTGTTTGTAGAGACTTCATTTTTACTTCTAGAATTTCTGAAGTATCAATCTTCATTAGTTCTTGTCTATTTGATGGAGTATCCATATTTGGTTGAAGGATTTGTTCAATAAATTGTCACTCAGTCTTGTTTTGAGCTTCAATTTCTGTGGATGTTTTATCTCCATAGACAGAATCTTTCATTTTTGAAATGAAAAAGCCAGTTATTGACTTTGGAGAGGAATTCGAAGTAAAGGACTCAGGGGCTTTTAGAGTCTGCACCACCAAGTTACTTTGACTAAAGAGTTGTCCTCAGTAAAGCAACCTGGTTTATATATTCATAAGCTTGTATGTACATGTTGTGGCATAACTACCATAAGCGTAAATCAAAGAATCATACTCTAAGAGCATAATGTGCCATTGGACAATAAGTAAGGCATGAGAATGCAACATGCATCAAGGGTCATCGGAACCAGTTGAAGGCAGTGCCTTCTGGAATAGAAGAGAAGAAGTGGAAATTAAATACTCATGTAAGGGTAACTTCTGATGCCAGTGCCAGTTGCACAGTGCGGAGATTAAAGGGCAGTGCCCCATGTATAAGGGAGGTAGGAATGGGCTAGTGGTGCCCAAGGGTGCGACACTTGTCGCAAAAGGATTCGGGTTATTCTAGATCATGTGATTTTCATTGTCATGTGATGTGTCACAGGGTTAGTCACGTGACCTGGTTTATATCAGTCAAAAGAGAAAAAATGTCTAAGTCCAGGGGACTTTATTGGATTCATAACAATTTTCCTCAGTATTGGTATTTGGTTTGATTGCTGAATTGATTCTATAGGTTCTTTTGGATGTGGCTTTTCTCAGTATAGTATAGGAAGAACTTTTCTAGGTCCAAATAATGACAAGTTTGGTCTAGTAAAAGCAGATTTATCCCAGTTTGCATTTCACTAGTTAGTGTATGGTTCTTCTATTCTTTTATCATGTCTTATTCCTGATGGTCTAGGAATAGTATGAGAATCTGGGTCAGGTCAAGTTCACCTGTATGTCATCTCAGATAGATCTAGTTCAGGATATCTTGTGACATGTGAAGGTCTGGAATGTCCTTTTATTCCACTTGGTAGAAGTGTGGTATTATTGCTACCTCCTCTTTGTTTTGGTGATGGAGTATATAGACTCCTCTTGGTGGTACTTGAGGTGGTTGAGCTCAAAACCAAGTTCTGTATGCAGTTTGCACATCCAGACTAGTCTCTTTCCAGCCTCACATGCAGCAACATACTCTGCTTCAGTGGTTGACAGTGCAACAATAGACAGATGCTTTAATATCTAAGAAACAACTCCAAAACCAATTTTAACCACAAAAGTGCCAGTAGAACATTCAGTTTCTCTGCATCTGTTAGATTTACTCAGTTTGCGCATATTGCACAATTTGATGTGTTTTGATCATATCTCACTGAGTTGAGTATTCTTGTGCATCTTTTGTACACTTGACCAATTTTGTTATCTCTTGCCTTCTCCATTCGCTCTATTTACTCTTTATTGTTGTTTAGTGATGTTTCCATCCTTTATAACCCTTGTCGGAGTTCACAGCACACTTTCTTTAGTTTCTGACTGTGAACTCCAGGTGTGTTGTAGTAGCTACACTCGAATACTTTAGTTTCTGACTGTGAACTCCAGCCTTAGCACTTAGGGTTGTTAACAGCATCCACCATGGCTGGCATCAGAATAGGTGGTAAACAGTTCAGAAGTCAAGGGATCAGAGGAGTATGTGATGCCAAAGTCTATAGTACTCTTAATATAGTGATATAGGTGTTTAATCATATTCCAATGTACAACACCAGGATCTGAAGCAAATGAGGCCAGTTTGCCAATAGAGTATGCAATGTCTAGGTGAGTGGTGTATGAGAGATACTATAGAGAGCTAATCACACCTCCATAATCTACAGATTGTATGAAATTACACTCTTCTATAGTTTTAGAGGATTGTTCACATGATATGCATAGTTCTAGATCTATAGGAGTTGTGACAGACTTGCAATTAGCCATATCGAAGCAAGAAAGCATATCAATATAGTATTGACACTAAGAGAGAGTAAGGGACCATTTGGAGTGATTGCAATTGATTTTAATGTCTAAGATCTCTGTAGTGGGTCTTAAATCATGCAGTTTGAAGCATTTGGACAGCTGAGTGATGATCTGCTTGATAGCATCAAGGGACTTCAATGCAAAGGTCATATCATCCATAAAGACTGGTAGGATGATCTGCATATCACCTCAAGTGTAGATATACACTGTAGTATCAGAATAGGTTTGCTTAAACTCCAAAGGCTTAAGATTTGTATGCATCTTGCAATTTCAGCAATTTCCTCCTTGTTTCATACTATAGAGACCTTTCTTCAGCAAACAGACCATATTCTTCGCATTTCCCTTGGCAAATCCTTCAGGCTATTCTATGTATATACACTTCACAATCCATTTTGCCATTCAGATAAGCATTTGAGATGTCAACTGACTAGAGATGAATATCTTGTATCGCAGCAAGTGCTAGGATCACCGTAAGAGTGGGTAATGTAATAGCTCATTACTTTCATACTTTAGACCTAGAAGTAATGGCAAGGACCAGCATAGATGCACAGCCATGTCCATTATGATCTCCTTCTTTCATTCATCTCCTTTACCCCTATTGATGATCTAATCTTATCTCAGCCATCTCAGGTATCTTATCAGATATCATATGATAGCAGGAAGGATCTTATCTGAAGGGACTTAGATGTTTCTCATCTTTCTTGGACTCTATTCTCTCTTTCCTTTGCACTTGCTGATATACGACAGATTTGATCTAAGATACAGATCTCATCTAACTATATTGGTCAGCACTGCCCATTATGTTCTCACATCTATTTCTGTCTCTTCCATTCTATGCCTCATGTAACACATGCCTTATTAATCTCTGTTATCTCAGCTATATTTTCTGATAGAACATTCTGAGTACTTATCGCTTCTCATGCACAGCCCAGATAAGCAGTGCCTCAATTAGAGTAGTTACACAGCCATGCACTGCTATATACTATGCATATATAAACCCAAGGAACTTGGCTGGTAACCCCAGTCTTGTTCACTTGGAACTTTTGCCTACAAGTGGATAAGCAGCCAGGTAGCTCACTTGATCCATCCCTCTTCACTCACTATCTAAGAGAGAACCCTAACACAGTGTACCCCAGTCCACACTCCTCATCCCCCTTGCTCCATGTCAAAGGTCCATGCCCTCTGAAGTCATAAGGGTCAGGTTAACTTCACTTGAACAAGACTATCACCAACCCGTACACAAGTCCAAACCTATTGCAAGAAGAAACCAAGGTGTTAGCAAACAGTAATGCACCCTCTACTTATTCACAGTGATTGCTAAGCTCGCCAGTGTCTGGCATTTTCTCAAGTGCTTCCTCCATCTCTCCCCCTCATTGTTTAAAAGAAGAAGAGTGCAAACATCTCCAGTTCCTGAAAGACACCTGTATGTTTCTAGAAGTCATAGATGCCACAGTCACTATCCAGAAGGAGAGGTACAACTCTGGCAGAAGCATTGCCAATTCATTCTACAAGGAGCTGAAACCAGAATTCCTCATCCTTGAGACCATAGTGCTCACAGAAGAAGTAAGGGCCCTTGGATTGGAATCAGCTGGAAGCAGAGCTTGCTTGAAACGGATGAACTTCCTCTTCAGATAAGAGAGGGGATAAGATAGAGATCTTATCTATGACTTTATCTCCTTTGTAACCTTGTCAACCCTATCTTCTATAAGGGCAAAGGGCAAGTGTTGATGACAGGATATGTGCACCAATGGAGAGGAGAGTGGTTGAGTAAGCAACTCCACTTAGCTACTGCCAGGAGTCTGACTGGTAGAGCACAGCCATAGGCGTGAGATCCAAGTAAGCAAGACTTGAGGGCATCTACTGCTAGCCCTCCTTCCTTATATACATCTTCTGATGAGGCAATGTATGGCCTCATATGGTAAATACTGTATCATACCATTGTGGCTATCCTGTGGCCATGTCAGCATTCTTCTGATAAGGGAACGTGTGTTCTCCTCATGTCCATCAAATGGAAGAGAAGGCTCTGCCTTCTATCTAACCTCATGGCATCCTCGTGTGCTGCTTTTAAGTTCTAGGATCAATCTATGATCTGATCTTCTTCATCTTAAGATCCACCACCATGGGATCTTCTTCTAGAGATCTCAGATCTCGTTTCTGGTGGTGGAGATAGAACAATCTCGTTTTCCTTCTTGCAATCGCATCGGAGATTGCCGAGATAAGATAAGATAAGATTGTTGATCGGAGTGCACCTCTGCACGAAAGTGGTAATGATAGTGATCGTTACATTACTCAGATCCATGAAAACAAGGTTTGGTTTGTAAACTGGATAGAATTTGCCCACACTGTGGAAGATATCTTCTGATCCCAACTCCTTGAGGATGAGTCTATGCAAGAGATAAAGATCCTCTCTCAAGGTCACCTAGATATTGACGCATTCCTCATCCAATGGAGGACTCTCTAAATAAAGGCCTGGCTAGATGAAAAGCATGGGGTCAATCTATTGGAGTCACAAGTCAATGACTCCATAAGACAGGAGCTCTTCTTTCAGGGAAAAAGAAGCCATACCATCAAAGGTATGATCGAGGAGATAAGAAGAATTGGAAAGAACCACAAAGCGTACAAGATCGCTTTGAACCTTGGAAAGAAGGAGAAGAAATGGATGCCAAGGGAAAGGAAGATGGTGGCCACCACCACCATAGCAGTGCGAGGCAAATGCTTCAACTGCAAGCAGGAAGAGCACCTTGCTCGGGACTGCAACAAGCTGAAGAATAATTGTTCCAAATACATGTGGGGAGGAGGCCAACACAAGAGGGAATGCTCCAAGGTGTTACGAATCCATAAAAGTCTTGAAGACTTAGAAGATTTCTCTCGCTTTCCGCTGACATAAGCCAGGTCACGTGACTAACAACATGACACATCACATGACAATGAAAGATCACATGATCTAGAAGAGACCAAATCCCTCACGACAAAGTGTCGCACTCTTGGGCACCATTAGCCCGTTTCCACTTTCCTTATACGTGGGGCACTGCCCTTTCATATCCGCCCTTACCACAGATTCGGGCATCAGAAGTAACGACACACAAGTATTTAATTTCCGCTTCATTTCTCTTCTATTACAGAAGGCACTGCCTTTACTGGTTCCAAAGACCCTGATGCACGACACATCCACATGTTATACTTATCGCCCAATGGCAGATTATGCTCTTATGGTACAACTTTTAGAAATACATTTATAGTAGTTATGCCACACATGTACAAACACAACCCATGAATATATAAACCAGGTCGCTCTGCTGAGGACGATTCCTCAGTTAGAGTAACTTGGCAGTATCAACCTAAAGTCATCTTTGAGTCCTCTACTCAACCCCTCTTCCTCTAAAGTCATTGATTGGCTTTTCGTTTCACTTTACTCTAACTACCTACTTCACCATCGACAAGAAAGTCTTTGCTGAAGGTCACCATTGCTCTTGCCACTGCCGAAGACAGCGCTTGGACAAGCAGCCTGTGAAGTACTGCCACAAGTCTAGAAGAGACTTACCCCTTGATGTCTGAAGGAAAAAGCCCTTAAAGAAGTAAGGCATATCAGGAGTCTAGAAGAGGACAGAGTTGAAGAAGCAACCGGTATCCCTTTGCATGAGTCTAGCAGTAACTCAGCCACTCCACCAGAGAAAGGTCTAGAGGTGGAAGATAGAAGATCTCTCTCAGCCTGACTAGATCAGAAATCCCCCCTGCCGCAACCCTCCAGGAATAAGAAGTATCACTCCTCAGGGTTAGCTGTGGCACTGGAGCAGAAGTTTGTTTTTGGATCAGCACTTCCAATCCTCATACCTTCTGGAAAGGTATTCTTCACTCAAAGAGATCGCCCCTACCCAGGCCAATTCATTCCTTTCGCCACCCTCCACTACATTCACCAGATAGAAGAAGCTATCAGGGAGGATCAGGAGCGAAAAGAGGCCAAGAGAAGAAAGGAAGAAGAGGAACTTGCTACACTCCGAACCTAGATAGAAGAAGTCGCCCAAATTTTGGAAAGGAATAAAAGAGAAATCAGAAGACTAGAGGAAGAAACCCACTACCTGAGAAGGTGTACCCACTATGGCATTCCTTCTTGAAGCATCCCTCTTCTTACTTGCAGCAGCTGCAGGAGTCATAGGAATAATCCT